>PVIJ01009516.1:15906-66431 GCA_004024925.1 Scalopus aquaticus | reverse complement strand
CAATTCTCACTGAGGAGGGGTTGGAGAGAAGGAGTAAGTCGTAGGAGTACAAAGTTTTTATTTTAAATTTTATTTTTTTTAAACGGTGATTAAAATATTTATTGGTCATTTCACTTGGCTTCTTTACAGCCCCTCTGTGTTTGCTGGGAACACGGGAGAGGTGGGGGAAGGTGGAGTAATGTTCGTGGGGGTGTGGGCGGTCGGGCGAGCATAGGGTTGGGAGGTCTCTGGGACTCGGGCGGTGTTGGGTGCTCCAGGAGGGCAGGGCTGAGGTGCCAGATCCGAACTAGAGGAGATGGTCTTGGATACCTGCCCGGCCTGTGGGGAAGCACCTGCCTCCTAGATGCCCTACCGTAATCGAAGCGGGGATTTCTTGGGCTCCTCCTGCTGGCGAGTGCAGGAAAGAGAAAGTGAAAGGGGAAGAGGAGGCTTCGCGACTGAGAAGATCGCGGCGCCATGAAGCCCCTGTGCCTGCTCTTCGTTGCGGCTTTGGGTGAGCGGACCCCGCGACTTTCCGCCCAGTAACCGGGGGGGAAGCAGAGGGAGGCGTCCCCGCCGCGCATGCGACACGCGCGGCGGGGTGGGGTGAGGTTCTCTGACCTGTGAGCCTCCGGCTCACTCGCTCCCCTCTCCCCAGGCTTGGAGAGCGTGGTCTCAGCAGGGCGCGCGGTAATAGAGTGCTGGTTCGTGGAGGATGCGGGGGGCGGCCGCTTGGCCAAGAAACCCGCGGCCCTGCTGCTGCACCAGGGCCCCGGGACACTACCTCCTCGGCCGGACCTCGACCCCAAGTTCTACGTCAAGGTGCACGGTAAGTCTCCGGTCTCTTCCCCCATCTGTCGCCTCCGCCGAAACCCCGTCTTCTTTAGGTCACTCAGTGACCTGTGGCTTCAGTTTCTCCCTCTGTAAAATGAATCTGGATTACACGTTGAACCTCTCGCTACCGGGCTGTCAGTACCTTTGAAATTCCCTGGACGCTGCCCTCCCGCCCCTTTCGTGGCGGCGACTTTACAGCTGCAGCTCCCTTCTCCGCACTTAACAGACCCCACCAGCACCCTCCAGGCTGCTTTCAGACGGTACCCCCGGGACGCCCCGGCGCCGCACTGCGAGATGAGCCGCTACATCCTACTCCCCGCCTCGGCGAAGTGGGCCAGCGGGCTGACCCCCGAGGAGAGCTGCCCGAGAGCCCTGGACGGTACTTGGTACATGGTCAGCGTGTCCAGCCGGGTCCTCAGCCTCTCCAGCCTCCTGCAGTTACAGCCGGAACCTCAGCCGGAGCCCGCTCTCATCACCATGGCGACAGGTAGCTTGGCGGGGGAGTGGAGATTGTGAGGGTCGCGATCGCTCTGTGGACTTGAGCGAGTCATTTCCCTTATTGGGGCTCAATTTCCTTATTTGTAGAGCGAGGCGGCTCGGCTAATTAAACCGTCTATCTATGGCTCTTCTATTCGCTGCAGGGCCAAATAAACCCGGAGGTTTGGGGCGGGGTTTTGGAGAGAGGCGGGATTTCCAGGCACCCGACCTGGAAAAACTTGTCAGGAGACGAGCTTGGAGGGGCTCAGAGGCAGGAACTTATTTCAGCCCTTTCCCTTTGCGCGAGGTGTCGCGATCTCTTTGTGGCATTTAGACAGTGGGCTCGAGTAGGAGGGAAGGTGGCGCGAGAGATCTGAGCTGCCCCCTCGTGCGATCCGTTTGAGGCCCAGGCGGCGGGCACTTTGTTGGGCTGGGCGCATGGAGGGAGGGCAGATAGAGCAGGAATGGGGAAAACCTAGGAGCGGCGGAGGCTGGGTAGGATATAGGTAGAGTCCTCAACTCCCCTCAGTCCTGTGTGATTTTATGTAAATAACACGGCCTGACCTGCAGGTCAACCCCAACAGAGCCCTTGCACTCTCGCTTCCCTGCCACCCTCCTCACTGAGATTCACACACAGGACCAGGGAGACGGACCCAGCAGCCACACCTCAACCCTCACTTCTGCCTGCACCTTCATTTTTGGTTTGGAGGCCCTACCCTGGGCGGGGCAGAGGCAATTTGCTCCTGGTGGGGTCTGTAGCTCCCTCCAGAGGTAGGAGTACTACCCAGAGCTCCCGGCTTCACCGACCTCATGGTGAGAATGTCCCTTACTGAAACAGTTTTTCTAAGTGTGGAGTGTGGATGCTATTTCCCATCTGTCTCTCTGCTGTGTCTTGATAGTTGTGACTATCAAGGGAGGCATTTGTTAATTTATTCACTGATGCAATAAATATTTCTTAGCACCAAGAATAAATTAGGGCTCAGTTCTCAGTCCAGGCTACAAATAACTCTTCTTGGAAGTTTCTAAATATACTGAAACCTGGGTCCCATTCCAGGCGGGTGGCCTCCTCCCCACTCCTGCCCATTAAGGGTTACAAATGTCATTATATGCAGCTTCTGCTCTGTAGAAGGTTCTCAGATGATTTGTCATGGATATTGTAAGGTAGCCTAGAAAGCAGACTGGGTCAGGAAGGCAGCCCAGTTAGGGATCCAAGGAATGGCCTAGAAAGATTATCTGCATCTTATAGACCACCCTGGGAGTAAAAACAAGCTCCTGTGCCCAGTCTTCCTTTTCAAGTATTTCTGCTTGTCAGGGACTTAAGAAAATCAATTTTTTTTTAATTTAAAATTTTAAAATGGAATATTCCAGGATTACAGATCATTTATGATTTTGCTAATGTACATTTATACACATTAAGAAAAAAAAGCTACTCCAGAGGTCTTTTTTCCCCCCACACCTACTATGCCATGAATTCATAGGGAATGGGTTCCAGCAGCTCAACACCTTTCCATGAGTTCTCACAAAATGTGCTTCTTTGGATGGAGCAGGCAGGTGCTTCAGCTGAATCCACATACCTTTCTCTTTGGCTTCCTTTATTTTCTGATCATTTTCTTTCATACTTTTCAGGGAGCTAACTCGGCTCTTAGAGTGCGTAATATGCTCAATGGAATATTCTCTTGGCAAGAATCTTGCCCTTGTTTGTTTACAACAATGCCAGCTGCATGCTGGTGAAGTGGGTGAGAGGATTCACCAGGGACAGAGTGGGGAGCAGAACAGGCAGATCTACTGAAATATACTGCTGAGGAGAGCAGTGGGTGAGGCAGGGGCGGTCTGCTGCGCCACGTGGGTTAGCTCCCTGGCTGGATACCCAAACTCATGCCTCTGTAGGTGGTGGATAGCTTAATAGTGCTTAGACTTTAACCCCTGTGCCACTGGGAGGCCCTAACTCTCATCAATCTTTTAAAATGGGGGCCTTCCTGGTGGCCTAGGAGTTAAGTCTCAGTGCTATCTCCGTTAAGGACTGAGTTTGATTCGGGTCAGGGAGTTAATCCACATGGCACAGCAGCCCTCTCCTGTCTCACCCACTGTGCCCCTCAGCAGTATATTTCAATAAATCCACCTGTTTGCTCCCCACTCTGTCTCTCATGAATCCTCTCAGCCCCTGCACCTCTGGCCTACACCCCAGTTTTATGCAAAAAAAAAAAAAAATCTTGTAAAACGTTATGTAATTTCAGACACAAAATTAGAAAAGTATATTCAGCCACCATATACTCATCACCAAAGTGCATAGTTTTGTTTGTTGTATTTTTGGGGGTATATTGTTGTCACACTTTACCAAAAGTTTCACTATCTTCTCCCACCTTTTCTTTTTTTTTTTTTAAATGTTTCATACATCCCAGGCATCATCTTACTTTACTCACAAGTACTTCAGTAGGCAGCTCTATTAAATAAGGTGGTAACAAAAGTCCCAAACCATTATCATATTTAACAAAACAAAAAATAATTCTGTACTGTCATTTCATTTCTAGCCTGTACTAAAATTTTCCAGTTGTATCAAGGATGCAATTTTACAGTTGATTTGCTTGAATCAGGATCCAAAAACAAGTCTGTGGTATTATATTTGGTTGTTGTATCTGCTCTGGCTGCTATAGCAAAATGTCCTAGACTGGGTGGCTCAGAAGACAGGAATTATTTTCTCAAAATTCTGGAGCCTAGCAGTTCAAGTTTGAGGTGCTGGCAGGGTCGGTGTCTAGTGAGAACTCTCCCTTTGTGTTCCAGGCCCCCTTGTAGACCATGTCTTCACAGAAGTCCAGCAGTTCCGTCAGACTGGGGACCTACCTTTATGACCTCATTTAATCTTTACCACTTCCTCACAGCCTCTATCTCCAAACATAGTAATGCTGGGGGGATTAAGGCTTTAGATATGAATTTGGGAATAAGGGGGAGACACAAATATTCAGCACATGTCAATTGTTTCATCTTTTGAGTCTTTTTTATTCTATCATTGCCTGCCCCATTTGTCGTTTGTTCTGTAAAATTCCCCTACATTCTCTATTTGGCCATTTCCTTATGGTGTCATTTCCCCTCTTCCTCTTTCTTCCACATTTCCTGCAAATTGGTAGTTAGATCTAGAAGCTTGATTAGATTTGAATATTTTAGGTAATGCTTTATATGGTTTTATTTATTTATTTACTTTTAAGATTTATTTATTTATGCATACAAGCTGGGGCTGGGGTACAGGCCAGGGGCGTGGGGCGGCAAGAGGGTTCACCAGAGACTGAGTGGGGAGCAGAACAGGCAGATCAACGGAAATACACTGCTGAGGGGAGCAGCAGGCAAGGCAGGAGAGATCTGCTGCACCATATGGGAATCTCCCTGGCCTGTGTCGAACTCACATCGCAGCTGCTGACAGCTCCACAGCGCAGGGCTTTACCACTGCACCACCAGGGAGGCCCTATGTGTTGTTTTTTTTAAGATTTATTTATTTATGCATACAAGAATTGGAGTTTAGGCCAGAGGTATGGTGCGCGGTGAGAAGATTCACCAGAGACAGAATGGGGAGCAGAACAGGTGGATTGACTGTAAAACAGGCAGAAATACAATGCTGAGGGGAGCAGTGGGTGAGACAGGAGAGGTCTGCTGTGCCATGTGGGTCAGCTCCCTGGCCCTGATCTAACTTGCTTGCTGTAGGGCTGCTGATAGCTTCATAGTGCTGAGACTTAACTCCTTCCACCACCAGGGAGGCCCCCTTTTTGGTTGTTTTTAATGAGAAAGCAAAAATCTATACAATACAAGCTCCAAAACCAGGCAGAACTTTTCTTGCTGTTCAGACCATATTGTATTTACATTTGCATCTTTACAGAGTACAGTTCGTGGCATGCAGGCCTAAAATTGTTTCCAAAACCCCTACTAAAGTACACTATTAGTTTTAGGGTTAAACTGTAAGAACTCTAGTTTTATTAGTCCTATGGATTGTTTTTAACAATTCAAAAGAATGTTCCTGGATTTTGATTAACGAGATGAAATTTCCTACTTTTTAAAACTCTATTGAACTAAAGCAGTCCCATAAAGTTGTGAGAAATTTAATCATGTCAGCTTAGACACTAGGCTTTAAAATTGCATACTCACAAGAGGAAAAAAGATTACTTGGAGGACCCTGACATTTCTGGGAGGAAGTAGCCACAGAACTGACCTTGAGGGACATGGGATATTTAGATATTTGGGGAGGGCTGTTGTAAGCCTAAGGAAACATATCCAAAACAAAGAATTATAAAATGGCTAGAGTTTCCACTATTCACAAGAAAGACATTTAATGTGACTGCTTCATAGGGTGTGAGAGAAGTCTAGGAAGGTGGATTGGAGGCTGATTACCAAGTGCCCTGAAAGGCAAGCTTACGGTGATAGTGAGCCATCAGAAGCTGTGTGTGTGTGTTTCTATGTGTGCAATTCCCTCCCAAACTAAGTTATTTTGATTTTATTTAAAGATTTATTTATTTATGCATACAAGCTGGGGTAGGGTTGGTTCACCAGAGACAGAGTGTGAAGCAGAACAGGCAGAGCGATGGAATTACACTGCTGAGGGGAGCAGCAGGCGAGGCAGGAGAGGTCTGCTGCACCATGTGGGAATCTCCCCAGCCCAGGGTCAAACTCGCGTTACCTCACGTTGCTGCCGACAGTTCCACAGTGCAGTGCTTAACTACTGCGCCACCAGGGAGACCCTGTTATTTTGATTCTTACAAAAGGTAGCAAGGTCAGATAACTGATAAATGAGGAAAATATACATTAAATAATTTTCCCATGGACTTTCCCAGCAAGTCTATGAGGATGATAATGATGATGATAGTAATAGTTAGAAAATAATAGAAAATAGTAGCAGCTAAGATTTATCATGCATTTTCTATATGCCAGGTGCTGTTCAAGGCACTTTACATACATATTGTCATTTATTCCTCTCAACAACCATAAGAAATTGGTACTGATATTATTCCCATGTCACAGATGAAGGACTCTGTGATACAGAACAGTCAGGTAACTTGCTCAAAGACACACAGCTTGTAAGAAGTAGGGCTAGGAATTGAACCCAGGCCCACCTAGCCTAGACTATGCCTTTAGTGACTGGTTTTCCATGTAGCTGGGAATTTTAAGCAGGTGAATGACTAGATCAGACTTGTAGCCACACTACTTGGCTATAACTGGGAGGATGAATCAAAGCAGAAAGAAAGGGGTCTCCCTGGTGATGCAGGGGTTAAACTTTCAGCACTATCAAGCTGTCCACAGTCCACTGTGGCATGTGTTTGATCCCCAGCCAGGGAAATGATCCACATGGCACAGCAGACCTCTCCTGACTCGTCCGCTGTTCTCCTCAGCAGTGTATTTCGGGTCCAGCTGTTCTGCTCCCCACTTTGTTTCTAGTGAACCCTCTCACGCCCCCATATCTCTGGCCTACCTCCAGATCTTGTATGCACAAAAAAAAAAGCAGAGAGAGACTGAGGATAGGGAGACCTGAGAGGAGGCCGTTGTAATTATCCAAATGTACATTGATGAGAATTTAGTTGGAAACAGACTTGTGATGTGTTTGGGAGGTAGAAGTAGGACCTGGTGAGGAAAGTGTATTGTACATTATATTTGGCAACGTGCTTGTCTGTCTCCCTTATTAGACTGGAAGCAATTGGGGGGCAGGGGCTACCTCTTATTCACTACTTTGTCTTCTACCATGATACCTTGAATACCCTAGGTGCTCAACACAAGCTTGTTGAGTGAATGACTTAGAGAAGGCTGAGTGGCTCCATAATATATAGCTCCCACATAACAACCCCATGGGATAGGAATTCTTCACATTGTGGTAATTCTCCCCATTATAGAGATTAAGAACCTAGCCATGGAAATGTGAGATGACTATGGCCATATAAGTAGCTGCAGAGCTGGGGTTAACCATGACAGCCAGGCTCCAGGCACTTCCCCTCTGCACACTACTGCAGTAGAGCAGAGAGGTCCAGACAGAGCCAGAACCCTCCAGAGTCAGTAAACACTCTGAACATCACCGCGGGATGGAAGTCATGAGTCCCCAAGGTCTTCACAGCAACCAAGCGAAGCCTGGCTGGCTATTCAAGGCTGGTGCATGGACACTGGGCTGGCTCAGGCTCTGTCAGAGTGTGTCAGATCTCGCTGCCCCCACAGCTCCTGTGGCTGTGAGTCCAGAGCAGCCTTTATGGGCTGTGCCCACTCACTGCCCCTGTTTACCTCTAGTCTCTGCTCACTCAGCCATGCTGGGTCCTACCAGTCCAGAGCACGGGGTGGGTAGGGGGCGGGGGCAGATACAGGGAGGCCTGGGCCTGGGAGATGGTATCAGAAAAGAGGGAGTCCTCTGAGAGGTAGTAATTGGAGTTTTGCCCTACCTATAACTCCATTTCTTGTGTTTTTTTTTCCCTCCTTTCTCTCACGTCCTTTCCACTCCCCGCTCTCCCCATCTTCCACAGCCGTGCTATCTGTCTTCACCCACACACCCACCCCTCAAATCCGACTGGGAAGAGATGCGGTGCTGGACCTGAGTTTTGCCTACACACCCCCTACTTCCCAAGGTGCTACAGCTCCGGCCCCAGGTCCCCCTCCCTTTGGGCTGGAGTGGCGACGTCAGCACCTGGGTAAAGGGTACCTGCTCCTGGCTGCCACTCCTGGACTGAATGGGCAGATGCCAGCTGCCCAAGAGGGAGCAGTGGCATTTGCAGCTTGGGATGATGATGAGCCATGGGGTCCATGGACTGGAAATGGGACCCTCTGGTTACCTGAAGTGCGGCCCTCTCAGGAGGGCTCCTATCTGGCCACCATCCACCTGCCATACCTGCAAGGGCAGGTCACCCTGGAGCTTGCTGTGCAGAGTGAGTGACGGGACCGGTATTCCCATGTATAAAGGGTGGGCAATGGGATTACCGACACCAGAACAGTGGTGGATAGCGATGGTGGAGAAGAGTGGAGGGAGATAGATTAAGGTCCCTAGGAGTCACAAGGGCAATGGCTAGAAAGTTCCTGAGAACTTGTGGGATGAAGGTTCCCAAATCTGAGGGAATAGGGGTCCCTGTGAAAGGGAATTTGACATAGGAATTCCTATGAAGTGTCAATGGGGAGACAGTAGATTCCCTATTCCTAGAGAAAAAAACCAAGATCCCTCCCCTTTAATTTTGGGGAACCCAGTGGGAAACTGAGGCTCTCTGAGGGAGGACAACGTGGACTGATTACCATCATGTTCCTTTCCTACTCTCTTCCCAGAGTCCCCCAAAGTATCTCTGACACCAGCACCTCTTGTATGGGCTGCTGCTGGAGAGGCCCCCCCGGAGTTGCTCTGCCTTGTGTCCCATTTTTACCCCTCTGAGGGTCTCGTGGTGGAATGGGAGCTCCGTGGTGGCCCAGAAGGTGGCTATCAGAAGGCGGAGGGGCGGAAGTGGCTCTCTGCTGTTCGCCACCACTCCGATGGCTCCGTCAGCCTCTCTGGGCACTTCCAGCCTCACCAAGTCACCGCTGAGCAGCATGGGGCACGTTATGCCTGCCGTGTCTACCACTCGAGCCTGCCCGCTTTGGGACGCAGTGCAGAGGTCACCCTGGAGGTAGCAGGTAAGAGCCAAAAGCATCCAGAAGCCAGAGGCTAGCACCTGGGAAGATGTGGAGCTTACTCTAGTCTCTTCTGCCTACCAGGTCTCTCTGGGCCCTCCCTGGAGGATGGAGTTAGTCTCTTCCTGTCTGCCTTTTTCATCCTTGGGTTCATCAAGGCACTGAGCTGGATTGGTGAGTGTGAGCCCCACCCAACTGGGACCCCCCACTGTGGGATATTCCCTGCCTACTCTCAGAAGCCTGACATCCATCCTGCTGCCCTCCCCCCATCACGCCCCTCTCCCATCCTTTCTCAAATTTCTCTCCACAGCTGCCTACCTGTCCACATCTAAGGATTCAAAGGAGGAGAAGGTAACAGCACTTCCCCTTCCCTTATCATCCCTTCTCATTTTATTCGGAACACCCAACTACTCAACCTTGGAGAGAGGCTGCTGGTGTGATGGGCAGAGCCCAGGCTTGGAATTCACAGACCTGGGTTAGATCCTGCGGCCCTGAGCATGCTACTTAATCAATACCTTATTTTCCCTGGGTGTAGAGATAAAAAAAAGTGACTTAGGTAGCACTGTCCCATAGGAACATAATGCAAGCCATATATATTTAAATGATCAAGTAGCAACATTAAAAAGGAAAGGTGGATTTCAATAATTTCATCCACAATATTAAAAATATGATCATTTCAACATGTAATCAATATAAGAAATGGCAGTCTTCCCCCCCCCAACACTTCAAATACAGTTTAGTTTAATCTGTCAGCACATCTCAGTGCAGACTAGCCACATTCTAATACAGAGACCTGTGAGTGGTGGCTACTGCAGTCGAAGGTGAACCTCAGAGAGTTGTTGGAAGGATTGAAAGAGACAGTCATCTCCTTTGGAAGATGCAAAAGCAAAAGCACCGGGGTGTCTACCAGGAAGAATGTTAGCCCTGTTAGCACAGAAAATGTTGGCCCTGTGCTTCTCCCGTCCTGTGCCCATATTGGTTCATTTACCTCTAGATTGATCAGGAGCACTTTACCCCACTTTCTAAAGCCCTCAATTCCTCATTTTCTTATTTCTCTTCCAGAAAGCAGAGTGAGGGCACTCACCACCATTCTGGGGAAACCACCATTATTTCTGGTCTCATCTACTGTAATAGCACCCTCATCAGCCATCATCTGTTCCTGCTCCCTCCAATCACTCCACGAGTGGCTGGAATACTTTTTGTTGTTGTTGGAATTCTTTTTTAGACACAAATCTGAGGTATTCATCTTCTTAGAACTTTAGGGCAATGGTTCTCAAAATTTTTGATCTCAGGACCTCAAAAATTATCAAGGACTCTTAAAGAGCTTTTGCTTAGGAGGGTTGTAACTGTAGTTGTTCCAGAACTTAAAACAGAAAAATTTAAAACATGAAACTATAAAAGCACATATCCCATTAACCCTGAGGGCAATGATGCCAGTTCACATCTTGTAGCTTCTGGAAAACACTGAATATTCTTAAGAGAATGAAAGTGAAAAAGGCAAGTAACATCTTAGCATTACTATGAAAATAGCCTTAACCTAGTATAATCCCTGCAGTAGTCACAGGTACTTTTGGGACAGGGTTTACATTTGGAGAAAGGTGCCCTAGAGGCCAAACCTACTCTTCTTGCCATTGGCCAGTGCACCCCATACTCAGCCACGGCTTGCTCTTCAGCCCACCTGTGCCCTCCAGCTTCCTCTCCTACAGGGGCCTAAACACTCCTGCCAGCTCTGGGTGCCAGTGCTCCATTTCCTCTGCTAGCTCGAAGCTCGCCCTCCCTGGGCTCTAGCCCAGGTCAGCCTCAGCACTCCCTGCAGTGCGCCATGTGTTCCACCAGTGCGGTACTCTGCGGTTGTGTTTAAGTGACTGTGCGAGTCGCTGGTAAATGCGTCCCCCCATCCCCACTCCCGCCAGACTGTGGGCTCCTGAAGGCAAGGATGGGCCTGTCTGTGCATTGCTGTATCCCCCGCGCCTGCAGAGCCTGACAGTCACTGGATGGCGCGCTACGTAAGAAATTAGTTTTTTCCCGCCTATAGTATTCAAAACCCGGCCTTAGGTCTAGTAACTAATGGTCGAAGGAAGCTGCGGCTCGCTTAGGGAACCTCCGAGGAACAGGACTGCCGGCCAGACCGACGCGGGCAGCGGGTGTAACCGTGTGGGAATAAAGTTGTGTTCCAAAGCTTCGAACGTCTGTCTCACTCTACCCCAGGGCTCCCTTTCCAAGAAAATTCACTCTCACAATCACTTCTTGGTCCCCTCCAGGGACCCGACACACAAGCGCCTTTGAAAGTTTGCGGTGGGCGCCACTACGGCTGACCCAACACCCTCGAGCTGCGGGCTGGGAGACCAGAAAGGAACGCAGATCCCGGCCTCCAGCGCCGGAAACCCAGGAGCGCGAATCTGGAACCGGATGTGGCGGTTTCCTGCCCCGCCCCTTACGGGGAGGGAAACGAGGGCGCTCCCGAAAACCCGGAGTGGATTTCGGGACACTACGAGCGTGGGTGGGGGTGGGGCGCGTAACCTCGCGGGGTGGAGTGGCCGCTCCCTCCGGGCCTAAAACTCTTCCCCGGGAGCTTTGGCTTGTGTGGAGTGGGGCGTGTCAAATTCTGCTCCTGTCCTCCCCCGGGGGCTGGGGACTAGACTCTTATCCAAGTTCAGTGGGGGGCGACGTGGGCACCGGGTCCCCGAGTCGAGGGGGACTGGGCCGTGAAGACCGCGGAGCCGGGCCCTGGGACTCCTGGCTCCCGGCCCCCGGGCGTCCAACACTCCCCTAGTCCGAGGCCCTGGCTCCTGTCCTCACTTCCTTCCCCTTTTGGCTCCTGCTCTCGGAGCGGGCGGACGTGGGGGGAGCGGAAAGGGCGGGAGGGCCCGGGAGCCTGGCGGGTGGGGGTTAACGGGGGTGCGGAAAAGCCGGGGAGGGTACTTGGTCGCGGGCCGGAGACCGACGAGACCAGCGGCCCGGGGACCCGCGCTGCCCCCACCCCTCCCAAGCAGGTCAGAGCCCTATGACCCTGCCCGTTCCCGTGACCCCTTCATCCCCTAAGTGCACCGGAGGCCCCCATGTTCCACCCTGGTGTTGCCCCCCCCGCCCTCAGTCTCCCTGCTGGATTTCCATCCGGTTTCCTAGACACCCACATGCGTCCCTCCCCGCCTGGATCGCCCGCGCCCATCTGACTCTCCACCCGTTCCCCCTCCGGTCTCTCCCCAGGCGCCCCCATGGGCCGACCCCGCTGATTCCTTCATCCGGCCATGCTCCCGCGGCCCCTGCGGCTGCTTTGGGACACGAGCCCCCCAGGGGGAGTCGTGTTGAGCAGCTTCCGGAGCCGAGACCCCGAAGAGGGTGGGGGCCCAGATGGCCTGGGCGTGGGCGGGGGGCAGGAGGAAGAGGAGGAGGAGGAAGAAGACGAGGTGAGACGCAGGTGGTGGGTGGTAGGGGCCGCATAAACTTGGGAGACTCTTTTCTCTCGAGTCGGTGTCCCAGCCTCCCTTCCTCCCTGCCTCAGTTATTTCCTCTCTCTGGGTGTCTGCCAGTTTCCCCGCTGCGGGGAGTCCCGGCGTTTCTCCGGACCTTTGTGACAGTGTGACTTGGGACCTGCCTGTAGGAACTTGCCCTGTTACCGCCTGGAGGGTCTGTCTGTCCAGCGGGTCCTTGGCCCTCTGCGCCTCTGCCCCATGTGCCTGCTTCTCTGGGCATTGTGTCTTGGGCCCTGTCTCTCCTTGTTTTTGTTTGGCGGGGAGGGGTTTGTTTCCACAGTAACCGGCTCCTCTGACTCTGGGATTGGGGAGGGAACCCTTCGATTTCGTGACCCCTCCCCCTTCTCCCTCCTGGCGCTGTGTGGAGGCGGAAAGCCAAGGTTCTTGGACCTTGGAGGGAGATCCCCGGCTGAGTAGAGGTGGTCACCTGCTTTCCTCAGGGACTAATGGTGGTGTCTAGGAGAAGGATTTGGGGACACGGGAGGGGCCAGGAGTTGGATTTGGGGCCCTGAGGCCCTGGACTCCTGGGTTCCGAGGCTGGGTGAGGGCAGGGTGACTGGCAAGGCTGGTTTTTCGGGATCCGTTGGGAGGAGGGGGCTGGGGCCACGTGACACTGAGTCTACACCCCCCCCCCCCATCATCCCCACTTCCCCTTCTCTTTCCTGTACTGGGATCGGAGCCGCCACCTTGAGGGGGTCTGCAGGGCTGAGGAGCTGGGGGCCGGGGGCTAAGGGGAAGGACTAATTCTTTGGGCTTGGCCAGTTCCTGCGGGGAAGGGCGGAGCATGGGGCTGTGCCTGTGACTGAAGTTTCAGCTTCTCAAGGTCTCTGCCTCTTGACTTTCGGCCTCTTGCCTCCCTCCTCCTGTCCTTTACACCTTGCTTCTCTGCTGTATTGGGGTTCAGCTCTGGGGGGAAGGGGCTACGGTGGCCTCCAAAATCAGGGTTCCTGGCTTCCACTCACTCCCCCTCTACAAGCCCCTCGACTCCACAGGGCCCTGAGGCGGCTTGGGGGGGGCTGTCTGGGCCCCCGTGTGGGAGACCTGGGGTCACCAGCTCGCCCCACCCCTCGCACTCGCTGGTACTGTGCCCTGCCATCACAGGTGAGGGGCACAGAGGGAGGAATTGGACCTGGGGTGAAGGCTGGGGACAGTGGGGGTGCTATGGGGCTATCTGACACCCCTTCCTTGCTCCTCCAGGCCCCTGTGACTGCCTGGGATGAGGAGGAGGATGGTGCTACATTTACTGTCACCAGCCGCCAGTATCAACCTCTTAATCCCTTGGTGAGATCATAACTTTGACTTCTTACCTTTGACCCATCACCCCCAGTTCCTTGTCCTACAGCTGACTTTCTGGCCAGAGTGCTAGGTTCGAGGTCCAGAGACCTGACTCTGCTATGTGACTTAGGTCAAGTCTTTTACCCTCTTCCGAGTACTGTAAGCCTGGATGATCTAGGTCTAGAATTGTCCCCAGACATCCAGCAGCAGGGTTGAAGAAAGGATCAGTGACCCTCTGTTTCCCTCAGGCCCCCACGCCTCCCCCGCGTTCCTCCCGAAGGCTCCGAGCTGGCACACTGGAGGCCCTGGTCAGATATCTGCTGGATGCCCGGACATCAGGGACTGACCTGACCTTCACATCAGCCTTCCTGGCTACCCACCGGGCCTTCACCTCCACACCTGCCCTACTAGGACTTGTGGCTGACAGGTCAGTCATAAGGGACTCAGGGTCCTGGAGGCATCTAGACTTTCTAGTCAGAATATCCCAGCAGAGGGCCTCCCTGGTGGTGCAACAGGTTAAGTGCTGGGGAGATTCCCACATGGTGCAGCAGACCTCTCCTGCCTCGCCCGCTGCTCCCCTCAGCAGTTTGGGTCGATCTGCCTGTTCTGCTCCCTGCTCTGTCTCTGGTAAACCCTCTCACCGCCCCACACCTCTGGCCTGCACCCCAGCTTGTATACATAAATAAATCAACCTAAAAAAAAATCCCAGCAAAAATAGTCAAAGCCACCGGGGATTTGGGAAAAAGTGGACAGATAGGTTCTCTTTCCCTCCCCAGGTTGGAAGCTCTTGAATCTCATCCTACCGATGAACTAGAAAGAACCAAAGGGTGAGTGACCCCAGCTTCTTAACCTCACAATCCCCTCTGCCTGAGCTGTAGCTTGACATCTGATCCCTGGCTGATTCACCTTCTCCCAGGGTAGCCATCTCTGTACTGTCAACCTGGCTGGCCTCTCACCCTGAGGATTTTGGCTCTGAGGTCAAGGGTCAGCTTGACCGGCTTGAGAGCTTCTTGCTTCGGACAGGGTATGCAGCAGGGGAGGGTATTGGGGGGGGCAGCGCTGACCTCATCCGCAACCTCCGGTCCCGGGTGGACCCCCAGGCCCCCGACCTTCCTAAGCCCCTGGCCCTCCCCGGCGATCCCCCTGCTGACCCCACGGATGTCCTGGTGTTCCTCGCTGACCACTTGGCCGAACAGCTGACCCTGCTAGATGCGGTGAGACCCTGACCTCTGACCCTTGCCCCCTGTCCCCTTACTAACCTCTCCTTGACTCCAGATCCTTTCCTTGCTTCCAACCCATGATCCAGCTCCCAGCTCCTCCATTCACCCAGTTTTGACCTTTCCCCTTTCCCCTTGGGCATTACCCTTCAAACCCTGTGCCCCTCTTGTTCCTTGGCCACCTGAGATCCTCAGAGCCCCAATATTAGAAGGCTGACCCCACTTGATGATGAATTTTAACCTCCAACCTCTCATCTGCAGGAACTATTTCTCAATCTGGTCCCCTCTCAGTGCCTGGGGGGCCTGTGGGGTCACAGAGACCGGCCAGGACATTCCCACCTCTGCCCATCTGTCCGGGCCACTGTCACACAGTTCAACAAGGTGGCAGGGGCAGTGGTCAGTTCTGTCCTGGGGGCTACCTCAACCGGAGAGGGCCCCGGGGAGGTGACCATACGGCCACTCCGTCCCCCCCAGAGGGCCCGGCTTCTGGAGAAGTGGATCCGAGTGGCAGAGGTAAGAACCAATGAGCCCTGTTGGGGGCCAGGGTATGGAGGGGAGTCCCACAGCTGCGGCCTCCCTCTGTGATCCCACAGGAATGCCGTCTGCTCCGAAACTTCTCCTCAGTTTACGCTGTCGTGTCGGCCCTGCAGTCCAGCCCCATCCACAGGCTTCGGGCAGCCTGGGGGGAAGCAGCCAGGTGGGGCACTGGGCTGGGGTGAGGGTCGTGACTGCCTCTGCCAGGCCTGTCTTCAAGGCTGCTGCCCTCCACCCCTAGGGACAGCCTCAGAGTCTTCTCCAGCCTCTGTCAGATTTTCTCCGAGGAGGATAATTATTCCCAGAGCCGGGAGCTGCTCCTGCAGGTGAGCCCTGTTCCCTGGCGTTCCCAGCCACACCTGCTTTCCACACCCACCACCACATCTCCTTTTTCTGCCACCACCAGGATGTGAAGCTGCAGCCCTCTCTAGATACAAATTCCAAGAAAACCCCGAGGTCTGGCTCCCGGAGAGGGGTGAGTGACTCAGAGTTTGGGGGGGGTGGGTTATAATGAGTAAGGAGTGTGTCGGGGGGAGCTGTGTGAATGATGGAAAGGGGAGGCACAGTAGGGTGTGGAGAATTAAATGTGTTCTCTGAAGCAATGGGATGGGGAAGTGCATGGAGTGGAGAACCCCCGGATCAGTGGCAGGGGCACCTGACTCTCGCCTCTGACCTCAGGGTGTGGTCCCCTACCTTGGTACCTTCTTAAAGGACCTGGTGATGCTGGATGCAGCCTCCAAGGACGAGCTGGAGGTCAGTAGTGCGCGCGCGCGTGATGTGGTGCTCAGGGTCAGCCAGCCTTCCCTCTGGGAAGAGGCTGCGATGTTTGAGCAGTTGAGCGTGGGACCCTGGAGCGAGATTGTAGGGTTCTGGTGCTCTTACTTTGGCAAGTTGCTCAACCTCTGTGCCTTAGTGATTTTGTAAAGGAGAAACTCATCAGTTTGTTATTATGAGGGTTAAATGTGAGTTAATATTTGATGAGTGTTATTAGAACATGGCTAAAATGTCTGTTAAACAAATACTAGGACCTTGAGAAAGTTCCTTATCCTCTCTGAACCGTAATTTTCTCATCTGTAAAGTGGACACAATTTCTACCTGATTTTAAAATTCTAAAGGGTAAGGTTGAGTAATTAGGGCCTGGTGGATGTGAGGGGAAGAGGTGGAGGGAAGTGTATCTGAGCTGGATGTGGATATGCGGGTGCTTGGGAGAGTACATCTCTCTCTCTGGCAGGGTGGGGACCCTCACCCCCATCCCCTTTGTTGTTGCAGAATGGATACATTAATTTTGACAAACGGAGAAAGGTGAGTGGAGCGCATGGGTGATGCTAGACACTCCCTAGCCATGTCCCAGGAAGAGGGGAGATAGGGGTGAGTCAGGGGTCCCTGAATTTTTACTCCTACAGTTTGTGGGCTCTCTCCTAGGAGTTTACTGTCCTTTCTGAGCTTCGGCGGCTCCAGAATGAATGTCGCGGCTATGACCTCCGACCTGACCCTGATATCCAGCGGTGGCTACAGGGGCTCCGGCCACTGACAGAGGCCCAGAGGTGACTAGCTGGGTGAAGTTGGGACTCCAGCGCTCAGGCTGGGCCTGGGGGTCGGTGTGTCCTGTCCTGATCTCCCATTGCTCCCCTTCCCAGCCATCGTGTGTCTTATGAGGTGGAGCCATCTGGTACCAGTGAATCTCCTGCCCCAAGGGTACTTCGGCCAGCAGTGGTCATCTCACACTGGACAGAGTGAGTCAACGGTTGGGGAATAGACTTTTGGGTACTTACCCTTCTTTCTCTGACTCTTCCAATCTCACCCCTCTAGGGTTCTAGGTTCTGTTGGGGGTCCCACCTCCCTTGTCTCCTGGGACCGGCCTAGTGTAGGGGGAGATGAGGTGCCTGGAACTCCTGCTCCTTTACTGACCCGGCTGGCCCAGGTGAGCTCTGCTCTGGCCTCTGACCTCAACACTGACCCTGGCCTTGTGAGTGTTTCTTCCTTGATCTCCCTGCCTTCACGCCAGTCCCCATGTTGTTTGTCCCCAGCACATGAAGTGGCCGTCTGTCTCATCTCTGGACTCCGCCCTGGAGAGCACTCCATCCCTGCACAGTCCGGCTGACTCCAGCCACCTCTCTCCCCCAGCTTCCTCCCCTAGGCCTTCTCGAGGTCACCGCCGCTCTGCTTCCTGTGGCTCCCCACTCAGTGGCGGTGCAGAAGGGGCCTCCAGGGGCACAGGATATGGGGGCGGGGGGTCTGGGCCAGGGGCTTCTGATTGCCGAATCATCCGAGTGCAGATGGAGCTGGGCGAAGATGGCAGTGTCTACAAGAGCATCCTGGTGAGGGAGGCCTGGGCTCGGAGGGGGCGGTGCAGGGTGGTGCCTCGTGGGACCATGTAGATGTAGTACTTAGGTTTGAATAGCCAAATGGGACAGTGAATCTACTTTGAAATGTCACCTTTGGTTTTAGCAGCCATATTTTATTTTGATGGCTCTTTTGCCTTAGCTGCTGCACCTTGAACTTTGGATGGTCATCTTCTATCTGCAGAACCAACCAGAGTTTCCCCACAGGGAGCAGCCCAGTTTCACTGGGATGGCTTGTCAAGTTCAGGGAACCACCATCTGGGTTTCCTTGTTCACTCTAAATTAATGGTGCACACGGATAACCTGTGCATGGATAATCAGTGGCTGGGGTTGAAAGGATGGAGAGCAGAGATCTTCATGGCCGATTCACTGCTCTTTTGGTCTCCTCTCCTGCCAGGTGACAAGCCAGGACAAGGCCCCAAGTGTCATCAGTCGTGTCCTTAAGAAAAACAATCGTGATTCTGCAGTGGCTTCGGAGTATGAGCTGGTACAGCTGCTACCAGGGGAGCGAGGTTAGAGGAAGTGAAGGGATGCAGACTTGGGAGTAGAGTGGTGCCCACCAGTGGGAATGCTTCCACCTCTGGGCGGCTGTGGGGCAATGGCTGTGTTTGTGTTTGACACCCCTTCTCTGAACTTACAGAGTTTACTATCCCACCCTCAGCGAATGTCTTCTATGCTATGGATGGGGCCTCCCATGATTTCCTCTTGCGGCAGCGGCGAAGGCCCTCTGCTGCTCCACCGGGCCTCCCCAGTGGCCCCTCTGCCTCAGGAACTCCTCCAAGCGAGGGAGGAGGGGGCTCTTTTCCCAGAATCAAGGCCACAGGGAGGAAGATTGCCCGAGCACTGTTCTGAGGACGAAGTCCTGCTGGCCCATTGAACTCATGGTGGCCTTACCAGATGTGGGTAGCCATCCTGAATGGTGGCAGTTTTGTCACATTGGGAAGAAATGCAGGAAAGTAGCAGCCACCCCGGGGCAGTGAAGTGCCACTGGCTTACCAGATAGCCGAGAAATCCAGCCCTGTGGGAACTGGCAATCTTGGTAACCAAGCAGGATACCTGTGTGCAGCTGCCCAATTTCCACGAACATAGCACACGGCTAGTGCTGGAAGAAGCGGTCAGTTTCTGATTCCTGGCCACATCTTAGCATGCCAAGGGCATGGAAAAGCCTAGTGGCTCTGAGCCCTGGGGTGAGGGGATGGCAAGAAGTAGGTTCAAGTAGGAGTTTCTTTTCCTACAAGGTCCCTGTCACTGTGACAACACTAAGATAATAAACCAAAACACTACCTGAATTTCACTTCCCTGTTCTTGCAGTGTGGATGATTAGCCACTAGAAGTGGGGGTGGGGAGTCGGCTCAAGGCAGATACCACAGAACAAGGCTGTGCCCAGTTTTCTATCCCCATGAAGAGCTCCAAGTCAGATATTGTGGAAAATGATTTCCTCAGAAAAGTTTATTCCTCCCCAGCAACCTCTCCACCTCTGGTCCCTTCATTTCTCTCCTCAGTTGTCACAGACCCATGTCAGCTACTAGCCACCCAACTGGAGTGACTGGCATGAAGAACTCCCCTGAGCAAATTTTTGAGAAACAATTTTAAGACAAAGAAATAGAAGAACAACTTTGTGGACAATGTACAACCTTGGAGAACTTACAGCATCACAAAGCATTATGTGTTGGAATTTTAAATCAGCTTTGATACTGTCAAGTTCTAGGGAGAGGCTAAAAGGAACTAAAAGATTCCAAGGTGGCATCTCTTGGAGAATGACAAGTAATCATGGCAGGTAGGGCCACTACATTTCACTGTGGGGGTTTCAAGTTTGAGAATTGAAACTCCTTTAATTAATGGACATCCCCACAGATTGTGTTGTTGTACATGGCTTTCTCATGTTTCCCCAAGGGGTGTGCCAACCAAAATAAGGAAGCAGCAAGGTAAAAAGTAAATTTGAGACATTTGAA
Organism: Scalopus aquaticus; assembly: GCA_004024925.1. Taxonomy (NCBI): domain Eukaryota; kingdom Metazoa; phylum Chordata; class Mammalia; order Eulipotyphla; family Talpidae; genus Scalopus; species Scalopus aquaticus. The sequence continues at coordinate 46,746 of PVIJ01009516.1, read as the reverse complement.
GAATTTGGACCTAATGGAGTAATGTAGGTGGTGTACATATAAGGTGGATGGGGGGGGGGGTGACACAACACAATTATGACAGAGTGGCTGGTCGGAAAACAGCCAGGTATGTTCACATTTTATTAGCTACAGTATAGACCCTAGAGCTGCCTCATTCCCTCCCCTCCCCTCCCCCCCACCATGAGGTCAGGCCTTTCCAGAAGCCCCTGCCTTTGCTGCCTGGGCCCGCTGGAACTCCTGCTGCAGCTGAGCAAGGGTCTCCCTCTGTTGTTCCGACTGCCGCTCAAGGTCTCGGAGCTGGGATTCGTATCTCTTACTAAAGAGAGGCAAGAGAGACAAACAATTGAGGAATTAGGGGTGCTTACAATTGGGAGTGCTGAAGGTGAGAAAGAGTTGGGTGAAAAAGTTGAGATCGAGGGAGGAGGGGGGCTAAATGAGAAGCGGTTGGAAGAACCAAAAAACTGGGGGGTACTCCGGAGAGCTGCTTTACAAGGGTTTCTCCAGACTGCTAAGAGTGTCAGATGCACCACACGGTGGTGGTAGAAAGACTCACATTTCAGCAGTGATATAGTCCAGCCTCTTCCCCACTGTTGCCCGAGCCTCCCCAAGCTCTTGTTTGACCAGCACGGGACCCAAAAGTTTAAAGACCACGTTGGACCCATCCAGCAGGGCCAGTTCCTGGAGGAGTGCGACATACATCATCAAAATCACTGCTAGTATAGGTCCCTCCTCGCCCCACAAATCCCAGTCTCTCACCTCTTTCACGATATTGTTTTCTGTGAGTTGTGCCTCCAGCTTCTGTCGTCCTGACATAGATTTACTCAAATCTAGGGGGTGAGAAGAAAGATTTGGTTAGAGATATAAAAAGCGCCACCCGACCCCGGTCAAAAGAAAATGGAAGCAAGGAAATGAACAAGAATGAAAGAGGAGGAGAAAATGGAAGCAAGGAAATGAACAAGAATGAAAGAGGAGGGTCAGCGGTGGGAAAGAAGCAGGAGGGGACCCGGGTGGGCAAGACAACATCTTGGTATAGCTTTAGGTTGTGAGTGAATGGACTGGGGCGAAGCTACACCGACCCTGTTCCCTTACCCTTTTGTAGCTGTTGATATTTCTCCACTTCTCCCTGTAACTTCTTCTGAATCAGTTCAGCCATGGCTGGGAGGAAAGTCTGCGGGGAGCGGGAGAGGGGCGGCTGGATTTCACTCCGAAAGGGACCCGATGTCTCTTTCCTGACCTGGCCTGTGGAAATGACAGTACTCTTGAACGACAGCCTCTACCGGTTCGGGATATCCACTCTACTCCGGCTCCAGGGTGTGGCGGGAGAAATGAGACCCCCAAAACCCTCAACCGAAACCGGGTACTACTCACGTTCTCCTCTCAGTTTTGAAAACCCGGAAGTAAACAAAGAATGCTGGGAAAAGGCGGCGCCGGAAGTTGTCACCTGACCCATGCTGGGAACTGTAGTTCTGACGTGTTTAGTGGCGTTCTGCTAAAATAGAGAGTACTCGGACGCTTTTATGCAAGATGGAAAACGAAGCTAGATAAAGAAATTGTACATTCCTTTGCCCTTGCCCCGGACTTGCCTTTCTTCGTGAGTTGGTTCTCAGCTGACGCTTAGGAGGGCGAGGCCAAGGCTTGCCCCGCCCCTCAAAGAAGCGCGCGCCCTTATCCAAAATGGCGCCTAGACGGCTTCAGACCTGGTATGTGCTGATTGGAGAAGACCAGAGGACTTCCGGGAGGTTTCAGCTGGACTGTGGGAAGGCTGAGAGCGGTTTGCACGTGGATTGTTGTTTGGCTGGGCTAGATGGAGGCAGCCCCCAAGCCGGGCAAGGGTGTCCCATCCAAGAAGAATAAACTTAAGGCGAAGAAGGTACAGAACTCCCTGGGGTGGAAGGGAAGTTTATAGCTGCGGGGTCGAAGGGGCGGAGCGCGGGCAGCGGAGCATCAGGGCTTCTGATTTGCCCGTAGAAATCCCGGCGTTACTGGGAAGAAGAGAGCACTCCAGCCGTTGCTGAATCCTCTTCAGGACCTCCTCGTAAAAAGAGGAATCGAGAGCTTTGTTCCCAAAGGCCAAAGAACTCTCGCGTTCCTAAGAAGTCTCGAATCTCCAAGAGGCCGCAGGTGCCAAAGAAACACCGACAACGGAGAAATGCTGAGCCCCGGCGGATTTTGTCTGGGGTGAGCCTGGGACCTCATCGGAGGGAGGGGCAAGTCGCCTGTGTTTTGAGAGTGCGAAAGGTGGGGGTTAGACCGAGTCTGTCTACTAATTGTCTCCTCCCTGCCCCAGGCCCAGGACCCATTTCCAGGTCCCGCCCCTATCCCTGTGGAGGCGGCCCAGAAGTTCTGTCGCATTGATAAATCCAAAAAGGTGAGAGTAGGGAGGGGTTGCAGTAAGGGTGAGTTGGAGGAGTCAGGGCCCCCACATATCCTTTGGTTTTTCTTCCACTCTTCCCACACCCATGATGTTAAAGCTGCCACATTCTAAACCTAAAACCCGAAGCCGAATTGAGGTGGCTGAAGCTGAGGAAGAGGAAGTAAGTGCCAAAGCTGCTCGTTCTGAACTGCTGCTTGCTGAGGAACCTGGGTAAGTGGACCTTAATCTACACCCCCCAACCCCCTGCCCCTGCTTTATGCCACTTTCCTTTCTTATTTGTATGGGGTACACCCGTTTCGTATTAGAGAACTTTGCTACAGCTCTGACACTGGCTTGTAGGTTTCTTGAAGGGGAAGATGGGGAGGACACAGCAAAGATTCGGCAGGCTGACATCGTGGAGGCCGTGGACATTGCCAGTGCAGCCAAAGTGAGCCTGAGAATGGGAAAGGGGCTAATGGGTTGACTGAGGAGCAGAGCAAGTGGAGGGGGGGCTGTGGGGGGTGCTAGAAAAAGGAATTACTTAAGGGAACCAATTAATTTGGGTATTCTTTTTGTTTTACTCCTCCCTTTCCCAGCACTTTGACTTGAACTTGCGGCAGTTTGGACCCTACCGCCTGAATTACTCTAGAACTGGAAGGTAAGGTTGAATTCCAGTGGCTCTGAAACCAGGATGTGGCAATGTCTCTTAATCGTTTCAGCCATGCCCACCTCAGTCATATCACTAAGTTTGGGCTGTTGATGTGGGGAGGGCTGTTGGGATTTGTTTACATGTGAGAACGAGCATACATATGTCCGGATCTGAGATCCCGGGAACCCGAAGGGAGTGGCGCAGTTAAGAACGAGGCACAGAAGGGTCAGTTCAGCAAGGATCTGACAATCTTTATTTAGCAACCATGCCTTTATATATTTATGCTTACATAAGCAATTACTCACAGGTTATTGTTACAATAACAATTTTGTTATGATATTCTAAATTCCCTGTAAGGAAGCAGCATTTGTAGTAATAGTAAAAACACAGACTGTTTACAAGAGCACGGCCAGCAACATACCAGAGAGGCAGTCTCTTGATTCTCTGTGTACTGGTTTTGGTTGGAATGTTGACACAGGTCTACGGTTATTCTAAGCATAAGCTGCAGTTGGCATAAGCAAGATCATCACGTGGGCCATGCCTCCATACTGACTACCAAGTGCTCTCCCCTTGCAAGGTACACACTGGCTCGGTTATGCCAAGTGTTACACTGGCTTGGTTATGCCAGTGCTCCCAACAGTTCCCCTTTTTATCTTTTTTCCCAAGCAAAGTTGGTAGAGGTTGGTCTGTACTCTTGCCCAGTGGCCTCTGAGTAGCCGGACACAGACTAGAATAAAAGACACAGAGATTAATAAAAGAAATAAAATGACACACAAGCCAATTAAAAGATGTCCAAGAGGAGACTGCCAAAAAAGGGGGTTGAGCCCCTTAAGCCGATTGGCCAGAGTTTGTACAATGTCATTAGGAGTTACACGTGGCAATGATGCTACTTTAATACTGGCAATTTGGGTTTGCAGAGCATGTAAATTTAAACTAATATTAGCATTATGCCAGACACCATTCAAATGCCATTTAACTTGGTCCTATCTCAAGGCAGTATTGTTGCAATGCCCTCGAGTAACACAGATCCATTTGTAAGCGGCATGACACTCTGAAGTTGACTGTAACTGAATAGATTGTAACTGATCACCTATGAATTCTACAGTAGATCTTAAAACATTTAGCTGAGTTAGGAATTTATGATTAATACCAGTTTGGTGTTGTAAAGCAATGGAGACATTCCGGGCCAGTCCACCCACATAGTTTGCATTATGAATGGACTGGGAAAGTGCCGTGGTAGCAACCATGGCTGTAGAGGTAAGAGAGCGCAAGGTCACAATACCTGCAATAAGTAGTCCTACAAATCTTTTATGTGTAGACAAAACTTCGTTAAGCTGTTCAAGCACATATAGGCCAGGGTCAGAATACCAATCACCGTACAAGTTAACAGAGAAATCATGGCAAGAAAAATAAGAACAGGATTTTGTGGATTATTCCCCGTCGCTAGAATCACTGTCTCAACCTCCTGGGTGAGCCTCTTCACTTGTCCCCAGGTCGGGAAGGGCGCAACCCTTGTTATCCTGGCCATTCTCCGGTGTTTGGGAAGTGGTGGAGGACGGTTCCGGTTTAGACGCAGGCGCCTGAGATGGTCTCCAAGCTGATTGGGCAACATCCAAGGGCAGCGGCTCATATTCTTGAACTAGTCTGTCAGGGATCCAACATGGAGAATCAGTCATAGGGAAAAACACAAGAGTGACCTCTGCCGTGTATCAGAAGCGGGTCACGTCCTTTCCATTCTCCAGACTACACATCTTTCCAGCGACACAGCCGAGGTGGTGCAGCGAAGAGTGCCAAAAATGGTCAGCTGCAGATAGTTGATGCTCATCCAAGTTAAAAAAATTTAGAGTAAGGAGAGCATGATTAAGAATATTATGTAGAGTATGCTTAATTTCTGGAGGAAATACTCCCTCTTTTATCTTTTGAACCTGTAATTTCAATTGTTAGCATGTTCAACAATTACCTGCCCCGTCCGATTGTAAGGAATGCCAGTAGAATGAGAAATAGAAAAAGTAAGGCAAAATTTTCTGAAAGCAGAAGCGTAAGCAGAGCCATTGTCAGTCTTATACGCCTGGGGCCCTACCAGATTTAGGAGCTGGCTTAGGGCGAGCCTCAACCACTGAAACAGGCTCTGGGATTATTGATTGCATCTCCTCTGGAAATAAAACAACCTCTTCCGGCGGTTGTATCATAATAGGAGACCAGGGGAAGCAGGGGAGGAAAGATCCACAAGCTGCTCCCCGGAAGCCTCTGGCATTAGAGGTTAGACTGCTGGAGGGCCAACAGGCCATAGAACTGACGGTTGTGAGACCGTAGCCACAGGTTGCCCGAAAACAATCTTGGGTTTTTGCCCCTGAGGTTTCTCAAAATTAGGAGGGGGTCCATTCGGTTCTTTAATGACCGGGCAGGTTAAATGTGCCTGCGATACAGATTGCTGTCTCTGCATCATAGGAGGTGACTTTTCAGCCACCGGGAAGTCAGATATTACTGGGTAACTACACATCAAAGGCTTTTCCTCCTCAGAGACCAGCAAGGAGGAGGGTCAGGGGGCCCATCCACGGGAGAAAAACCAGAGCCAGATTTTTTTGGCGGGTGAGATTTAAGATCATTTTCTACCTCCTGCCCAGAAGGCAAAGAAGGGTGTTATTTAGACATCCCGTGGGCTGGGTCCAAACAATCTCTAATAAAATTAAGATTCCACAAGCTAAATGTGGAAATGGGAACTTTTAGTGGATCCTTTGCTGTATAGTTATCTCTTAACTGAGCGCCCATGCGTTCCCATGTTTGTAAATCAACGGTCCCCTGTTCAGGGAACCAGGCAACAACTTCTTGAACGTGAGAAAGAAATTCTTTAATCTGCGCTGTGGTGACTTTACACCATGTGCTTTCAGCATAGACTATAAAACTTGTGCATAGAGTTCCTGTTCTGTGCTATTTGATTGCCCCATTTTACTTCTGTAAAACTTGTGGATAGAGTTTCTACTCTGTACAATCTGATTGACCCATTTGCTTTTTTTTTTTAAATTTGCACATTGAGTTTCTGCTCCTGGGTCATTAAACCTACGCACAGAGTTCCTGCTCTGTGCTGGTCCGTTTGCTTTTTTAAAACTTGCACATTGAGTTCCTGCTCCTGGACCATTAAACCTGTGCATAGAGTTCCTACTCTGTGCTAATTAATTGCCTCTTTTTACTTCTGTTACACGCTCACCTTCTTTTTCTAAGTGCACTAGTTGCGAGCGTGATCCACTCTCCTTTCGTCTTCAGGTCTCTGTTTAGACACCAGTTGTCCAGATCTGGGATCCCGGGAAGCCAAAGGGAGAGGCGCAGTTAAGAACAAGGCACAGAACGGTCAGCTCAGCAAGGATTTGACAGTTTATTTAGCAACCATGCCTTTATATACTTGTGCTTACATAAGCAATCAAGCACAAGCATTGTTACAATAACAGTTTTGTTATGATATTCTGAATTCCTTATAAGGAAGCAGCATTTGTAGTAAGAGTAAAAATACAGACATTGTTCACAAGAGCACGACCAGCAACATACTAAAGAGGCAGTCTCTGATTCTCTGTGTCCTGGGTTTGGTTGGATGTTGACACAGGTCTACGGTTATTCTAAGCATAAGCTGCAGCTGGCATAAGCAAGGTCGTCATGCGGGCTGTACCTCCTCACTGGCTACCAAGTGCTCTCCCCTTGCGAGGTACACACTGGCTCAGTTATGCCGAGTGTTACACTGGCTTGGTTATGCCAGTGCTCCCAACATACATAGTGGCATTTCTCTCCTTACCTTGGAACGAGAGGCTGACTTCGGCAGACTTCAGATGGTCTGATGATGCTCCCCTGCATTGACACTCTGTCCCTCACCTCCAACAGACACCTGGCTCTTGGAGGGCGCCGGGGTCACGTGGCCGCATTTGACTGGGTGACAAAGAGGCTTACCTGCGAGATCAACGTCATGGAGGCAGTGCGGGACATCCGGTCAGTGAGGGCAGGAGAGGCCAGGCCCTGACTGAATAGCAGCCTGTGAACCCCTTTCCCATCGCACCGCTCCACCCCTCCTCCCAGGTTTCTGCATTCAGAGGCACTGCTCGCAGTGGCTCAGAATCGGTGGCTTCACATCTACGACAACCAGGGCATCGAGCTCCACTGTATCCGCCGCTGTGATCGCATCACCCGACTTGAGTTCCTGCCCTTCCACTTCCTCCTGGCCACAGCTGTGAGTGCCGGTGGAGCACAGGGGCTGGGGGGCAACCCCTGGAAACGCTGCTCTTCCTCTGGGACCCGGGAAGAGGGAGGACAGAGGGCAGTCAGGACTCGTTCTCTCTTAGTCAGAGACAGGGTTTCTGACCTACCTGGACGTGTCAGTGGGGAAGATTGTGGCAGCTCTGAATGCTCGGGCTGGACGGCTTGACGTCATGACTCAGAACCCTTACAATGCCGTCATCCATCTCGGACACAGCAACGGTCAGTCGCTGGCTGACCCCCTCCGGACCTGCTTTTCTTCTATATTTGTACTTCCCAAGTCTCTTAAAATTGCTCTTTTATCTCCTCTTCTTACTCCCCTTTGGCCTTGCATATTCATCTCTCTCTGGCATAATCACCTCATCGCCCCATTAGAAACCTTAGTTTTTCTGCTCTGACCCAGGTACTGTATCCTTATGGAGTCCAGCTATGAAGGAGCCACTGGCGAAGATTCTTTGTCACCGTGGTGGGGTCCGGGCAGTGGCAGTAGATTCTACAGGCACGTAAGTCACATGCTCAGGCATAGGTGCTGGAAGGGGTGGTGAGTCACAGCCAGGCAGAAAGTTATGGAAGGCACCGTGTCTTTAGGAGCATGGACTTTACTTAATCTGTCTAGGTTTAAATTCTAGTGTTGTCATTGACCAGCCATGGAAGCGTGAGTCATCGCACCCCATAATCTCTGTGTGCTTCACGCTTTCCTCCCCCTTCACTTCTGGCTGACTTTCACACAAGTTCCTGTGACTTTTCCTCTAATTCCTTTCACCCACCAGGCTTTCACTGGGTACCTGTGGCAGCTGGGCTCTCTGCTAATGTTCTGGGGGTATAACAATGCACTGGCCATTGAGCCTTCCCTGGTGCACTGTTCCAGTTACTCTATTTGCAAAACAAGTCTCTGGAGCTTATGGGAATGGTTGCCAGTTGGTGCATTTCACTTCTGCTCATTGTCTTTGTCACTCCAGACTCAGTGTGTCCACTATGGGCCCGGTCACTCTACTCCCAGGTCACTCTACTCCCTTTTTGCCACGTTTTTTGGTCTCCTGTTTTTTTTTTGTTTTTGTTTTTGTTTTAAGATTGATTTATTTATGCATACGAGAGCTGGGGTGTAGGCCAGAGGTTGGGGGTTTGGTGAGAAGATTAACCAGAGACAGAGTGGGGAGTAGATCAGGCAGATTGACTGAAATACACTGCTGAGGGGAGCAGCGGGTGAGACAGGAGAGGTCTGCTGCGCCATGTGGGAAGCTCCCTGGCCGGGAATCAAACCTGTGCTGCAGTGGCTCTGAACAGCTTCATAGTACTGAGACCCAACCCCCAGGGAGGCCCTCTTTTGGAATTTGACTTGACACCTCTGGTTAACAATTTAGCGCCGTATTCTTCAACCACAATAGCAGGCTCAAAAGCGCCATTCACTGAGTGCTTTCTGGGTGTGGACTCTGCTAGTTGCTCTTGAGCGCCTGTGAAGTCCCAACTGCTTTGCTGCTTGAGGGTCCCTCCTAGGTCTGTTCTTTGCATCCTTACTATCTCTGGGGACATGTGTGATCACGACCAGTTTCTAGCCTGCAGCTCCCTCCAGTGTGTCCTGGTGCTGTTTTCAGAATATTTTTTCCTCCTTTTATACTGCTGTTTGGGAGCCTTCTACATGAAGTAAAAATTATGTAACTCCATTTTTAAGTTATTTTAGAGAACATCAGGAGAAGGTGGCCACCAACTTATGAAAGCCTTCTAGGTGCTTAAACACTTTTCACCCCCACCCCGGTCTTTTGGACAAGTGATCTGGCCCTACACTTTTGACTTTATAACTATTGCCAGCGTAGCTCTGGCAGAGGCCTTCCTGTCTTCTATACGCCCCTGGCCTAAGCTGTGGTTGGCCTGTCCCGGGCTGCCTGGGTTATCACAAAACACAGAGCTTTGTTCAACAGCTGAGCCTGAATGATTCTGCCCCTTGATCTCAGGCCCTCCCCACTTATCACTGACCTTCCTCAGAAGTGCCTCAGACATGCCACAGGGGCTCCAGAGATGAGTTTATTGTTTCTCATAGATTTTCTGGAAACTTGAATTAGGGCAGCATTGGATTCTCCAAACTAAACTGTTTCTTGTGACCTAGTAGTGAGACCTGGATGCATCTGGCCCGTGGACTGGTATTTGTGTAGGGGGATCCTGACACAGTGTGTGAGGGGAGGAGCCAGCCCATGCCCCTAGTGCTGGTTTACTGAAGGGGATGCCCTTGGGGCCCAGGAGCCCAGCTCTTCCTGGTTTGCACTCATGGCCCTTCCTTCTGGTGGAGCCAGAGCCCCTGTAGTGGTCTTGTCAGAAGTATCTGGCTGGGCCTCTATTCACCCTCACCACAGGGTGGATCTCCGCTTAGAGAATTCTTCAGTCCCCTTCTGGGTGCACAGCCAAGACTAAAAAGTCCTTAGCTCTTTGGCAAACATACGTCCCCTAACGTAGTACGTCCCCCTTTTCTTTCTGAAGGATGACTTGAGCATGGGTAGAAACACTAACCCCTGAAAGTAGACTATTTAGGCAGTGCACGATTCCTGGAGAGGATTTGGTCACTAGCTTTGCCCTCCTTCAGGGAAGTGTGTGTGTGTGTGTGTTGGGGTGGTGCAGAGCCCTCAGGCACATTACTACATGGCCTCCTAAGGAGGCTTTCTCAGGTCCATGCAATTTCGTTGCCAGAGAGCACTGTTGGAGACTTTGGGTCCTCGGTCTAATGCTCACGAGCTCCTGGTTTGTCCCCTCCCGATGCTCTTGACCATATTTCCCACCAGTTTTGAGAACAAACCTCTGTTTCTCTCTGGCTCCAGTCTGATATTAATTCATTTGTACCTCCTATATCTGTATTTGTGCTTTCTTGGGACTTAACCTAGAATGGCTCAGATGCCAGTTTTCCCAGGAAGTGCACCCTTCCCTTTGCTGGGTCGCTGTGCTATCTGGACAGCAGAACTCCCATTTAGGCCCAGACTGCCTTGTGTTCTCCTTTTGTTTGACACATGTTGAGTAGGTAAGAAGGTAGACACTCCTGAAATAGGTCTGACTTGAGTTCTGACTCTCCCACTCATCCCATTTCCTTTCTCAACGTTTCAGTTTCCTCAGCTGAAGGAAATAAAAATAATAGCATTGGGGCAGGGGGCACAATGAGTGAAAGGGATCAAGAGGTACAGACGTCCAGTTCCAAAATAAATTTAAATCATGGGGATGACTTGTGGCCTGGGAACTTTACTCAACACTGTCTATTGTACGAAGATACACACACATCGATGTATGTAAAATTTACCTACTGTGGTTGCACAACGTTGTGAATGTGTTTGTGCCATGAAATTGTACAGTCAGAACTGGTTAGGATGGCAAGTTATGTGTTATGTGTGTTTAACCACATACAGAAAGGACAGAGTCGTGTCACTCCTAACCATGAGGAGGCCTGCGTGGAGTGTTTTGGTGTGATGGGAGCAGTTACTGTCATTGGTCTTTTTCTCCCCAACTGTGCTTCATACCTAGACTTGCCCATAGGTCTGTGATGGAGCCCCCTTCTTTTTTCCCCCAGGTACATGGCCACTTCTGGCCTGGACCACCAGCTGAAGATCTTTGACTTGCGAGGGACATTCCAGCCCCTGACCGCTCGGACCCTGCCCCAGGGAGCAGGGCACCTGGCCTTCTCCCAGCGGGGACTGCTGGCTGCAGGAATGGGTGACGTGGTCAACATATGGGCAGGGCAGGGCAAGGCCAGCCCACCCTCCCTGGAGAAGCCCTACCTCACCCACCACCTCTCGGGCCACGTGCATGGCCTTCAGTTCTGCCCCTTTGAAGATGTGCTAGGGGTCGGGCACAGTATGGGCATCACCAGCATGCTGGTCCCTGGTAGGTGGGCCAGGGGATGGGACTCACAGTAAATGGACTCAGGATGGAAACTAGAGTAGGCCTGAGAGCGACAGGCAGGGCTCGGTCAGGCTGGAGCTGCTGATCTGGGTTCCTGTTAATGGCTCCATGCTCCTTCCTCCCTCCAGGCGCTGCCGAGCCCAACTTTGACGGCCTGGAGAGTAACCCGTACAGGAGCAAGAAGCAGCGCCAGGAGTGGGAGGTGAAGGCCCTGTTGGACAAGGTGAGGATGTGCCTGCGTGTGGTCTGGGGGTGAGGGTAGGGAAATCTCCCCCTGCTGGGAGTCTAGGGAAGGGTGGTCTTGGGTTTCTGTTATTCTTGGGGGTCCCCCTCTTGTGACTACCCATTTCTGTTCTTCTGTGACACCTCCAGGTACCTGCAGAGCTCATTTGTCTGGATCCACGAGCCCTGGCAGAGGTTGATGTCATCTCTTTGGAGCAGGAAAAGAAGGAGCGGATAGAGAGGCTGGTATGAAGCTCCTCTGACCCCACCTCCCCCCATCAGGTCTCCAAAACACAGTAGGTGGGTGCTGCCAGTTCCCTGCCTCTGGGGCTTTTGTGGATTTCACTGTACTCTCCTAGGGCTATGACCCGGAGGCCAAGGCCCCCTTCCAGCCAAAGCCAAAACAAAAGGGGCGCAGCTCAACAGCAAGTCTGGTGAAGAGGAAGAGGAAGGTCATGGATGAGGAACACCGGGTAAATGAGCGTTTGGGTTGTGGGCCATACCTTCCACAGACAGTGCCCTCCTCCTCTTTGTGCCTCTGGTCGATTCAGCCTGCCCCGTCTCACCGCTCCTTTTCCCCACCAGGACAAAGTCCGACAGAGCCTTGAAGAGCAGCCACAGAAACAAGACAAGGCGACGCCTACTGGGCACCGGCCGTCTGTCCTGGATAGATTTGTACGCTGAGCCAGGCTCCAGGGTGGTGTGAAAATGACAGTCTCTCCCCAATAACGCCTTTGGGGGGGCCTCCCCGGTGGCACAGTGGTTAAGCGCTGCGCTGTGGAGCTGTCAGAAGCTGCGATGCGAGTTCGACACCCGGCCGGGGAGAATCCCACATGGCGCGGCAGACCTCTCCTGCCTCGCCCGCTGCTCCCCTCAGCAGTGTTTTTCTGATCTGCGTGTTCTGCTCCCCGCTCTGTCTCTGGTGAACCCTCTCGCCGCCCCACGCCTCTGGCCTGTACCCCAACTAGTATGTATAAATAAAAAATAAATCTTTAAAAAAAAAATATCGCCTTTGGGGAAATGAGCCTGTTTCCTGGAATAAAGAGGGGGCAGTGTACCCAGTCCCTGACTGGGGTGGACATCTGGTTTCAGGGGTGGGTTGGCATTAAAGAGGAAGGTGGCGTTTTTTTGGATATTGTGTCTGGATCACCCTCTTTAATCTTCCCTTGTCCAGCCTGGGGCTACTTTAGGATCCGAGGGGTTGGGGTATCCTGCTTCCACCCTTACCCATTGTGGTTGCTGTGGCCTTAGTCTTACTCTTTAGGGGGCTTCCTCCTCAGAGAGGCTGTCCCCTGTCTCCCACATCCTTTGAGACATCCTGGCAGTCTGTAGTTTTGTGTCCTGGGGCTCCTGGTGAGGAACATGCTGTACTCGAAGAGGTAGAAAGACAAGTTTATTGAAGGGCGCATGTCCCTCTCCTGCCATGGCTAGAGGGGACAACTTCAGCATTTCTTTGCTCTCCCTGATGACCATCTTCGGGGTCGGCAGGTCAGTTCCCTGGGTTTCCCCTATATCCCTCAGTCTCTAGTAACTGAGCATCCCAGACAGAAAATGGCCATTGCCACCAGTCAGGGCCTGGGAGAAAAGGTCATGAGGGTCTGAGAATGCTGGGTAGGCCCTCAGTCTCGCCTTCTATGGCCCCGGCACTCAGCTGTGAAGCCAGGCTATTACCCGACACCGTGTGATGCCCAAGACTCCCTGGAGCCAGGAGCACAATGGTGTGGTCCTCCCCGCCTCAGAGCTGCCCACCAGCTTCCAGGCTTCCTGCATCTTCCAGGGGTCCAACTTGTGGGAGGTCAGCAGGAACTTCCCATAGCAGCACCGGTCCAGGGGGTAGTGGGTGGCACCAGCCAGCCTGACACAGTGGGTTGGAGAGAGGCCGCCGCGTCGGGCGCTCACCCCCACAAAGACATCCTCCAGTGGCAGAGAGGGTGCCCGGCTGGCCACTCTGAGGATGAGCTGCACAGCCGAAGCGGACAACACATAGCCTGTGCCTGAGGCATACGGTGGAAAGGGGCCCCAGGTGGGAGGCCACTGCTCCTCGGATATCTGGTGTTTGTACCCCGGCGTCCGAGAGGGGTGCACCCGCCAGTGTACACGTCCCAGGTACAAAAGAGGCACTGGCTGGCTCCCCGAGGTGAAGCGGTGCCCTTCCCATTGTTCATGTCCCACCTCAGCCCCTCCCTGGGACTCCACGCCCCTCTCCCATTGCTCCCAAAGCCCCTCTCGCCAGAGCAGCTCTGATACCAGCTCAGGGATGTTGACGAACACATCGTCATCAGTTTTGAGGATGTAGCGGGCCTCGGGGCAGTGTTTGTCTGCCCAGTTCAGTCCAGTGAGGGTCTTGAGAGTAAGGTTGCGGTAGGAGTCCTGGAAGGCAGCCTGCACGATGTCCCTGTGGGCTTTAGACTCCAGTGCCAGCTCCTCTGAGTCCCAGGGAGAATGCCCCCTGCTCGGCTCTCCCAGCATAAAGAGAGTCTGCACCCTGAGCCCTTGGGCCTCCCGCAGCCTGCCCCATGAGGCCCGAATGGCGTTCCGTTGGTTCAGGTTCTCTGTGGCGGAGGACACCAGGATGACCAGAAAGGGTGGGGCGCCGGGAGTCCTGCAGGCGGCCTCGTTGGGGATCAAGAGGCGGGGCAGGGCTAGGGGTGGCCCCGGCGACGCTGGGGCTGGAAGCAGGGAGGCTAGCGAGAGGCTCAGCAGCTCCTCCCAGATGCCGGAGAGCCCGAAGAGGGTCCAGACAATCACCAGCAGCAGGGCGGCAACAAGAAATCGTCGGGAGATACTGAAGGGCATGGTGTGTGATAGTCAGAGGGGAGCTGGAGGGAGAGAGAGGGTGGTTAGCCCGCGTGTCTCAGTTGCTGGGGTCCCAAACCAGCCTGAGGTGGGGCGGGCGGAGCGTGTCCAGCGCCTACCGTGGGAGGTGGGAAGCGTGGTGAGGGAGGAAAACCAAGGCTGGGAAGGAGGGGAGGTTACCTTGTGGCGGCCCCGCGGCTCCGCAGCCCCTCGCCATGGCTTCTAGATCGCAGCTCTTTCTGCTTCCCCTCCCTACACGCAGGGCGGGGCCCGCCCCTCTCGCTGGAAACCGCCGACGCAAACTGCCGGACTCTCTACCCAGCAGGAACAGAAACAGACTTGAACCTCTTCGCTAGAGGGGACGCTGCGGAACTGTAAAGCCGGCAGCAGCCTGTTTCTTCAACCAATCACGCTGGGGAGCCCGAGCCTGGGGGATGCTCTTCCGGGTCAGTGAAATCATCTCCCCCAAATTTGACCCCCAGCCCTCATCCTTTAGAAACTAGCTCAAGTGATCAAAAAGGGTAGGAACTCACCCCCAACAGCAAGCAAGCAGCTCAACTCTGCCACTTACACTTGGCACGCACCCCCACCCGGAGCTTGGTTGTCTAGAAGCTGGTCAGGCTCCCCCTCCAGGATGGGTGGCTGGTTACCTCACCTTTATTTTAAGAGGGTAGAGCACCACTAGGTTAAGGATTGCCTCCAGTAGGGCTGGAATTGTGTTTTTCAACTAAGATCCAAGGGTACTTAATGTTTGGGCAACTGAGTGGGTAACACAGGGAACAGGAGAGGGGAAAATGCTTCACAGGGCCCTGAGTGACAGCATTCCATGCCAGTGTCCCCAAAACAGTGAACCACACAAATCACAGGTGTATAAACTATTTATTAACAGATGAGGCCTAGAGATTTATTTCTTCTTGGACACACCAACAGTACGGCCACGGCGTCCTGTGGTCTTGGTGTGCTGGCCTCTGACACGAAGTCTGCAGGTGAGAAGAGAACAGCCACGGGTCATACCAATACAGTAATCCAATCTCTGGGCCTCTGGGCAGTCAGGGAGATGAGAATCCCATCCCCACTTACCCCCAGAAGTGGCGCAGCCCTCTGTGGGCCCGAATCTTCTTCAGTCGCTCCAGGTCTTCACGGAGCTTGTTGTCCAGACCATTGGCCAGGACCTGGATTTGGAAGGTGGAAGGTGGTTTTGTTTTACTCTCCCACATCCAGTTCTAACTGGACTCCCGCCCATTTCTCCAAAATCTCTTTCAACACACACCTGGCTGTATTTCCCATCTTTCACATCCTTCTGTCTGTTCAAGAACCAGTCAGGAATCTTGTACTGGCGCGGATTCTGCATAATGGTAATCACGCGCTCCACCTGGCAGGCAGGACAAGGGTCAGGTCCGGAATTAGTATTACCCTCCTACCCCACCCCAGCCACTCTCCCCATGAGCCCTGTTGTTCTCACCTCATCCTCTGTCAGCTCTCCAGCCCTCTTGGTGAGGTCGATGTCTGCTTTCCTCAACACCACATGAGCATATCTTCGCCCCACACCCTGAGAAAGTTTTATAATTGAGTCTGAGTCTGCATTCTTTCAGAGTCCCACTACCCAGCGCTTTGCATTTCCCACACAGTCCTCACCTCACTTGTTTTTCCAGATGTGAAGCCTAAATATGACCTATAAAGGGGATCAGGAGTACAGCTGGACCCAGAACAGGAACTTGGGGGTAGGGAACTCATGGAAAGTAGATCTTTTCACACCGCCCAGAACATGCCCACAACAGCAGCCCGAGAGCAGTACCTTTCAATCTATGTGTTGTGGAAGAGGAGCGCCCCCACCCCCCAAGCAGACTGTAGCATCCAAGCAGGAAGACTAGGGACTTTGGAGTTAACAGGATTGATCAGGAGGCACTAAGGGCCACACTCTTTAGGCAGGTTACCACACACCCCCATGACCAGTTTCCCAAGGTCATAAACTTAATTCTGTCAGTGCTCAGAGATGACCTTGAAGCCAAACCCCAAATCAAACTCAAAAGGAATTGTTTTATTTTACATCTGTGGCACCACCCACCACTGGTACCTTTTTCCACCCGAATTCACAAATCAGAAAGATTTGGTCTGGCGTGAAGGCTGGTGTGCTGCGTTGAATAAGCACCCTCCCCCATGTAAGGCTATCTAGAATCTCAGAATGTGACCTCATTTGGAATAGGATCTTTGCAAATGTAATCAGTTAAAATGAGGTCACACTGGATTCGGGTGGGCCCTAAGTCCAACAGACAGAGAAGGTCACACCATAAGAGGCAAGGGGCTGAAGTGATGCAGCTGTAAGATAAGGCACTCCGAGGACTGATGCCAACCACCATGAGAGGATTCCTAGCACCTTCAGCGGGAGCATGACTCACTGATACCTCGATTTGTATGTTTGGCCTCCAGAACTAAGTTTCTGTTGTTTTAAGCAAAGTCTGTGCTAATTTGTCATAATAGCCCCAGGAAATAAAGAGAGCTACGGAAAGATTAGGGCGTAAGTCTCTTAAATGTAAATATTTACAGATCGGAGAATATATTCAGGGACCATCATTTAGCTCATCTTAGTCCAAAGGCCTGGACCATGCAGAAGTGTTGATACCAACCTACTATTAATCTCTGGAAAGTGTAGCATTACTACTCCCAAGAGCACTGGTATTTTAGCAGGACAAGAGTTGCTTATAAACAAGGCCATTGGGCACCTTCCAGTCACTAAGACCAACTCTAAGCAACCCCTCCCAATTTTCCAAACAATTCAGATGGCAGCTATCACCCAGGTTTAGAGAAAGGGTGGAAGACTAGTCAGTCTTAAAGAATAACCACAGCCAAAGTCTACAAGTGGAGACAATACAACTAGGAAGGGACAGAATCATCTTGCAGATCTGTATATATTACCACTTAATACCTTCTGCCTATGTCGCCCTCCATTCTTCACCCTTCCATTGGTCAATTAATCTTGCTTACATTCCTTTTGAGGAACCCCTCTTCCCTGAAACTTTCTTCAAATACTTCTTCCCATTCTAGATCCTTTTTTTTCTAAAAGAGTTATTTATTTATACATACAAACCGGGGTACAGGCCAGAGGCGTGGGGCGGCGAGAGGGTTCACCGGAGACAGAGTGGGGAGCAGAACAGGCAGATCAGAAATACACTGCTGAGGGGAGCAGCGGGCGAGGCAGGAGAGGTCTGCCGCGCCATGTGGGATTCTCCCTGGCTGGGGATCGAACTCGCATAGCGTGCTGCCGAGAGTTCCACAGTGCAGCACTTAACCGCTGTGCCACCAGGGTGGCCCCCATTCTATAACCTTAACAAAAGAGCACACCAAATTTTAATCCTCACCAGCAGAAAAGCTAGCTGTCTTTCCTGCTTCTCCACAAAGGAACAAACACCTCAGTACTCGTTTATCTTTAAGACACTACCTTTCCCAGAGATAAGGGGCACCAGGATCCTTAAGAAATTTCTTTTTTAAAAAAGATTTATTTTTATTTATTTATGCATACCAGAATTGGGGTATAGGCTAGAGGTAGGGGGGTTGAGAGCATTCACCACAGAGACAGAGTGGGGAGCAGAACAGGCTGAAATACACTGCTGAGGGGAGCAGCGGGTGAAAACAGGTCTGCTGCACCATACGTGGGCTAACTCCATGGTCAGGGAATCCAACTCCTACCGAAGTGGCTGATGTTAGCTTGATAGTGCTAATGATAGTGCTAAGACTTTAACCCCTGTGTCACCAGGGAGGCCCCCCTTAAGAAATTTCCTATCATGACACTCATTAACTACCTAAAGTGGCTTTGGTTACACTGTGGTTAGTTACAGGTTATGGTGCACACTAACTAAAGCAGCAAAGAGGAAGGGTTTAACAGAAGAACCCTATTAACCACTCATCTTTTACATCACTATCTCACTTGAGTCCAGCAGGCCTTGAAAAATGCACTGTATTTTACACTGCCACCCAGTTTCAGATTGCAGTCTTTTGAACTACTACTGCAAAACAAATGAAAGTTGTGCTCGCTGCAGTACAGAATGAAAAAAAAAAATGAAGGGCATCTGGATCTTGTAAGTCAAAACTTAAACCAACAACTTACCCACAGAATACTTACTGGTTTCCTTTAAATTCTCTGAAACCAGACTACAGTATTCCTGGTAACATACATTCCCTAACAGGGCATTAGCACCAATCATGCACCAGAAACCTATGATTGTAATCAAGATAGGGTTATCATCCCTTTCGTCACAGAGGGCTCATTTGGGTAGGTAGCCATTTCTAGAATTAATGACATGTCTTGATTAAACAAAAAATGATGTCTTCATCAAGAAGGCTGAAAGTTCATCAGGGAGAAAGCCAAGTTTGTACCCACTCATTGTTTACTCCTGCAACTAGCCAAATACTGGTTTCCACTGGAAAAGGGTAATGACTTAATCTCTGGCATCTGAGTAAATGTCCTGGCCCCATGGTAATGACACCCCTCCCACCTACTGGTTACTTCACACTTAGAATCGGTTAGTGTTGTCACTCAATCCTCAAGTTGTAGTTATTATTACCAGCACTTAAGTTTCACAGGAAGGATGGCTGTTATGCACAGAAGTGGGGGTGAGGGGTGGCAGAAACCAAACCTAGACAGGAGCTCACAAGCTGGTTGATGGTCCAGGAAAACTGTAGTGAATGCTAGCAGACAAGCTACTTTTGTCATCCTTTGAATTGACCTGAGACTAGCCTTTGGCTTTCACTACTTACCTTTTGGGGTAAATGGTATAAGGGGTTTAGCTGCCCCCTCTTTTCAATATCCTGAGGTGATCTCACTGGGACTTGTGTTTTCTCAACCTGTCTTATTTGTGGCTTAGATCTTTTTTTTTTTTTTTAACATTTAGCTTTAATTTTTTTATTTTTATTTTTATTTATACAAGCTGGGGTACAGGCCAGAGGCATGGGGCAGCGAGAGGGCTCACCAGAGACAGAGCAGGGAGCAGAACAGGCAGATCAGAAATACACTGCTGAAGGGAGCAGCGGGCTAGGCAGGAGAGGTCTGCCTTGCCTTGTGGGATTCTCCCTGACTGGGCGGGGAACCCGCATTGCGCCCCGCCGACAGCTCCACAGCGCAGCGCTCAACCGCTGAGCCACCAGGGAGGCCTGTGGCTTAGATCTTAACCACCCACACATTTCATTTATATTCTACACTCCTTACCCTACTTTACCTTAATTGCGGTGATGGCAAAGGCTATTTTCCGCCGCCCATCGATGTTGGTGTTGAGTACTCGCAAAATGTGCTGGAATTTCTCAGGGATCACTAGAGACTGACAGAGATTGGGGGAGAAATCAGACACCGTGAAGCACCATCAAAACTTAATCTCAAGCAGGGAGCCTGTCACACTGGGAGAAAAGACCCCCTTTCACAACACAGCAAACTCCTCAGCCCTGCGGACAGCAGGTACATGAAGTGCGCAGGATCGAGAAACTGCAGCCTCTGGGGAGAGGACCAGTTTCCTGCCTGTTCCCAAAAATACACTCTGAGTAGCAGAGGCCGGAAAGCCCCACACAATCTCAAGACTTTAGCTTGTTTCGAGCGCCTGCGGGTGACTTTTCCTCCGGACCCACTCCCCAGAGCCAAATGTCTTTAGTAGTCCCTTCGCAGAGTAGGGGCTCTAAGGCTGCACACAGACGTTGCAGGACCCCAGAATAGGGTGCTTTCGCCTCCCTGATAGCAGACCATCCCTGCCCGGGTTCCGATGTCGCCGGATCCCCGCACGAATTCCAGGCTTACCATGGCGGCGGCCCAGCGGCGGCGTGTAGGCCTCCTGTGGAAGAGACAGCGGAAGTTACGTAAGAGCCTTATATACTCTACCAGGCGGACGAGGCGGAGCGATCTTGGAAAAGTGCTTCCTGAAACTGCTGTGGACTAGCCGGTTTAGACAGTTTGAATGGGCCACCACAACTTCCGGTACGTTTTCTCTTTACAGTTCGTAAGGTTCTCGAGTGAAAGGGTACCAAAGGTTCCGGGATGAGATTGTGCCCAAGACTTCCAACTCACAATTGCTCTCGGGTTAAGTGGTTAGAGGTGAATGGTGGAGACTGGAGTCAAACAATTTAAATATTTGGGATCGATTTCACTCTGTGTAAGACATCTCAGGACTTGCAGTTCCACTCTGGGGAACGGACTCGCCGGGACTGACAGCTGCCGGAAGTGAGGCTGCGCGGAATGGCCGCCGCTGCGACCATGGCCGCAGCCGCCCGAGAGCTGGTGTTGCGAGCAGGAGCCTCGGATATGGAAGAGGAGGAGGGCCCGCTGGTGAGAACGCAGGGCTGTTTCTTTTCCGTAGTCTCCTCTGGCCGGCCTCGCGTTCAGAATGGCCTGGACTGGGTTTATTACAAGGGTAGAGTGGCTGCTACCGGGGATGCTCCTTGTTTGGCTCTCTGTACTCCTTCCTCCCTGTCATCTGATCTGAACCTGAGTGGAGACCAAAATGGCTGAGATTCAAGTTGGGGATGGGGGGCAAAATTTGAATAAACCTCCAGATTTTCGGGCAGACTGGAGAAACAGTGTAGTGTAAAGGTTAAGAATATGGAGACAGACTGCCTGGGTTGTAATTTCATTTCTGTTATTTAACACGCAGTGTGTCCTTGGGCATATTAACCAGCCTCTCCGTGCTATCACTTCACACCTATTAAGAGAAAGAAATAAAACTTGCCATAAAGGTTGTCAGTTAGGGTTAGATGAATGAGTATATATAAGTTGGCACCTGGCACGTACCTAAAAACTGTTAATTGACATTTCTGCAAAAGCTGGGGTTCCCCAGACGGATTAGGATAGGAAACCTAAGATAGCAGGAGTCTGGGATTCAAACTAAATCCAACTGCAATTCTGCTCTGTCCCCTGAAATTCCTAATTTCCTTCATTCAGACACCTCTACTGTTTTCCTGCATTTCCTAGTCCATGAGCCCTAAGTTATACATGTGAGACTCTTGGGATTTTTTGACTCAGTACCTATGGCTTCCCTCCTCGCCCCCCCACTCCCCCATACACACTTGAAGTTTGGGTTATCCCGCCATATTTTCTTCCCCCTCTCTCCCTGTATCCTCTCCCATTAACCTGTCCCTCTCCAGGGGGGTGGTCCTGGTCTTCAGGAACCATTGCAACTTGGAGAGTTGGACATCACCTCTGATGAATTCATCCTGGATGAAGTAGATGGTAAGTGATGGCCTGGGGTGGACATAAAGTACCTGGAGTCTGAGAGGGTTGGGGGCTGGAAATGATAAGGCAGAGACTGGTGTGCAGATGATCAATGTGGGAAGAGGGAGCTGTGGAGCTGGACCCTTATGACAAACTTCTATTTCCAGTTCACATTCAGGCAAATCTGGAGGATGAGTTAGTAAAGGAAGCTCTTAAAACGGTGAGACTTTATATAAACTGCCCTCCACTAACACTTCCATCAAGGAAAAAAAAAAAAAGCAAATTGTGTCTTGCTCTGAAAATATCACCCCTCCAGTCCTTTGTTGATTCTGTTCCAGTGACTTCTATCTGACCTGTCGTGTTTATGTTGTCCCAGGGTGTGGATCTCCGTCACTATTCAAAGCAGGTTGAGCTGGAGCTACAACAGATTGAGCAGAAGTCCATTCGGGATTGTATCCTCCCAACAGAGTAAAGGGTGCTATTATTAAAATGGGGATTTTGTGGAGTGTGTTGCAGACAGCTCTGCTGAGGCTGATAGCTTCTGTTTGGAGGTTTCTGTCACCTTAGGGAGAAATTGCAAGGGTCTTGCAAGTCTGAGATCATTCTCCATCTTCATGGTGGATCCCTTGACTTTTTGTGGGTCAGATATCCAAGAGAGTGAGAACATAGCATCTCTGCACAACCAGATCACAGCCTGCGATGCTGTCCTTGAGGTTAGTAACAATCACCCCTGATTTTACTGAACCTGCTTGTGGTCTCTGATACCAAGGTCTCTTGAGGTCATTAGCCTCAGGTAGAGAAAGTTAGAGTCACTCTCAGGAAGACCTCGACACCCTTGTCTGTTGTTATTGCCCTAACTAATGTTATTTGCAAGTGACTTCGGGTATTCTTCCTTCGTCACTTACTGTATGTTGATACTAGAGACCTTATTAATAAACTTAGGTGACCCACTTGTTCTCTACCAACCCTGTGGTGCTCCATCAATCTTTCCCTTCTTGTCCCCTTTCCCTCAGCGCATGGAGCAGATGTTGGGGGCTTTTCAAAGTGACCTCAGCTCCATCAGCTCGGAGATCCGAACACTGCAAGAGCAGTCTGGAGCCATGAACATTCGACTTCGAAACCGCCAGGCAGTTCGGGGGAAACTTGGGGAGCTTGTCGATGGTCTGGTAGTGCCCTCTGTGCTGGTCACGTAAGTCACTGGTTTGAAGGGTCACGATATCTATAGCAGGTAGAATACACGTGGGTCTCCCGGCTCTAGGTCTTCGAGTGCCAGAAACGGATGGGTAAGTTAGCAACTCTTTCTAACCTTGGTGCATACTACAGGCATCAAAGGTTAGAAATCAGCCAGAGTTGAGTACATAGTAAGAGGGTCCAAGGCTTATTGGGGGTCCAGGAACAGAGAACTTAATACATGTATCCTGATTGTATGCTACAATGTGAGAGGGGAGAGGAGTTAGAAGCTGGATTTCAGGGCTATGGTCCGAAGTCCCACAATGTATGGGTCTCCTTCCTAACCCATTCCACTGCTCCCTGCAGGGCAATTCTGGAGGCACCGGTGACAGAGCCCAGGTTCCTGGAGCAGCTGCAGGAGCTCGATGCCAAGGCAGCTGCAGTTCGAGAGCAGGAGTCCAGAGGCACGGCAGCCTGTGCTGACGTCAGAGGCGTGCTGGACCGGCTCCGGGTCAAGGTGGGGCTTGGGGAATAACCAGAGATGATTAGAACTTGCTCCCTGATACCTTCACTCTGGATTTCCCTGGCAGAGCTCATGGTAGCCTGTTGCTAAGAACTTCACTCTGCCATTACCTATCAGAGCTCCCCCTCATCTCTTTGGGGCCCCCTGAAAATCCTAAGATTACTCAAGAGATAGTTTCCACCCTCCTTTTTCTGTGTTTAACATTTGTCACATCCCCACTTACTATCTGCCTTTCAAACAGAAGGTTGCAGCTTTATGCCCTGTGTTTGGCCCCCCACATCTAGGCAGTGACGAAGATCCGTGAATTCATCCTTCAGAAGATTTATTCCTTCAGAAAACCAATGACCAACTATCAGATCCCCCAGACGGCCCTGCTGAAGTACAGGTCGCCACCCAACGAAGGGCGCGGGATGGCCTCTGAGCTTCCAAGCAGCCCCCTGTCGTGTCTGCTTTCTTGGGCAGGCAGGGAGACTGACCCATCCCTGCCCCCCCAGGTTCTTCTATCAATTCCTGCTGGGCAATGAACGAGCAACGGCGAAGGAGATCAGGGATGAATATGTGGAGACACTGAGCAAGATCTACCTGTCTTACTACCGCTCTTACCTGGGGCGGCTCATGAAGGTCCAGGTGAGACCCACGAGAGGGAGGTGCTGTTGAGCACATGGGCCGGGAGGCGGGACCACCCCAGCCACTGGCCGGTGTGTACAGGAGTGCTTCTGTCGCTCTGTGGGAGGAGATGGTGACTGCTGCTCTTTTCTTTTCTCTAGTATGAGGAAGTTGCTGAGAAGGATGACCTCATGGGTGTAGAAGATACAGCAAAGAAAGATATCCTAGAGCTGAGAACCCTCATACTAGGCCTTGAAAGCGAGGGGGCTTCTGGGTCCAGCCTCCAAGGCACTGCTTCTCACTTTTATTTTGGGACTGAAAGTTTTGAGGCTGTGATCAAGGCTGCGGCATCCTCCCCAGAAAAATGCACACATCATTTTGACACGTAGTTTTGCATATGGTGTTAATGGTTGTAGAGGCTCTGAGAAGCTCATTCACAGATGTCAGGTGACGTGGGGCCCTGGTATTGGGCAAGGGGGACATCTAGGCTCTGTCTGGCTGCTGGGGTCCCCAGAGATATTGAGTGACTTTCCATGTTACTTGTGATCTTGTTGTGATCTTGTTGTTCCCTGACTCTGACTCTTCACGATTCTTCTCGAAGCCATCCCTCCGCAGCAGGAACACTATCTTCACCCTGGGCACCCGGGGCTCTGTTATCTCCCCCACTGAACTGGAGGCCCCCATCCTGGTGCCCCACACCGCCCAGCGGGGAGAACAGAGGGTAGGAGGAGGAATGAGCTTCAGTCATGATGGGACCACTGAGCATGGGGGGTGGCCGGGGAAAGCCAGACCTCAGGGCAAAGCACCCCACCTGCCTGCCCCACATAAATCCCCTCAGACCTGGGGCCTTTAGTTCTCATGTTCTGTGATGCGAAGAGAGTTAGGACCTATAGAGGGGAGAGACTGCTAAGGGGATGACAGGTCACAAGGTAGTTGTGGGGTGTCTCTTGTGGTTCCCCACCCCCCACTTCAGTTCCCATTCAGGATGCTCTTTCAGTCTGGACTTGGGGTCGATGGGAAGGGTTTTTACCCAGGTTGGCTGATTTCCCCCATTTCCAGGAGGAGTCAGTGTCTGTCTCTTTGCTCCTCCCATCCTAGTATCCATTTGAGGCGCTCTTCCGCAGCCAGCACTACGCCCTCCTAGACAACTCCTGCCGTGAATATCTTTTCATCTGTGAGTTCTTTGTTGTGTCTGGCCCTGCCGCGCACGACCTCTTCCATGCTGTGATGGGCCGCACGCTCAGCATGACACTGGTGAGATCCCTGGCTCCTGTGCTCTTTGGCACTTTGCCCCGGTCCTCAGCAGTGCCACAGTGGGGTCATAACTCTGGTGGCATGAAATCCCTTGTTTCTAAAATATCTAAACCTCGTAGTCACGATGTGACTCCCCATGAAGCCCTCAAAGCCGGGAGTCCCTAAGACACCCCTCCTGCTGAGCCACACCCAGGCAGCAGCACCTGAAAATGGAGGGGCCCTAACCCATGGTGCTTAGCCCTGAATTCTGTGATAGCTTGAGAACAGAGACCCTGGCGAGCAAGGCCACTGAGTGACCAGTTGTCGGGGAAGGAGGGAGCACTGCCTTTTTAGATCTCACATGCCTCTCTCTCTGCCTCCCCGTCCGTCCATCCCTCCCAGCGCTGCATCCCCCTGAGGAGCATTTGCGTTTATCCAGTTTAACCACAAAGTAAAATTCTGTTTCAACCCTCTATCTGTTCCTAAATCACAGAAACATCTGGAGTCCTATCTCGCGGACTGTTACGATGCCATTGCCGTTTTTCTCTGTATCCACATTGTCCTCCGATTCCGTAACATTGCAGCAAAGAGGGACGTTCCTGCCCTGGACAGGTCACTAAGTTCTTGTCCTTGTTGCCCTGCTGGCCTTGAACTTTTAGTCTTACATGACCCTGCCCTGTCCCTTGGGCTCCTGATCTGTTAGTGATCACCTTTATTATTCCCCATCCTTCTGCTTGGGGCCAGTGTTGTGGCTTTGGGGCTCATCTTTCACACCCAGTTGAACCATCACCTGTCATCACCTGTTAATCAGATTTCCCCATAGAAACCCCATTCCTTCTCCCCACCATCACCTTTCTTGCCCTCTAGTCTGATTCTAGTAAGCCCACAGGTACTGGGAACAGGTGCTTGCCTTGCTGTGGCCACGGTTTGAACTCATCCTGGAGATGAATGTCCAGAGTGTCCGAAGCACTGACCCTCAGCGCCTTGGGGGACTGGATACTCGGCCTCACTACGTAAGGGAGGGCAAGGGTAATAAAGGGGTTCCTGAAAAGCAGGTGTAAGCTTCACGGTGGAAGGTGGCCACTGTCACAGTTGTGGGGTGGGTCTGGCTGTTATTTAGCCACTCGGTGAGAAGGGACAGTCTGGAGTTTGGACCAACTTCGGGGGGTTGGGTGTTGTCTGTGGGAGGGGTTGGAGGTGGGAGTCACACCGGTTGATTGACCAGCCTCAAGGAAGTCAGGGGGCTGTATTGGTTGAGCCGGGTGTTGGTTAGTATGATGTTTCTTCCCACTTTTTCCCAGATCACGCGCCGATATGCTGAGTTCTCCTCTGCCCTGGTGAGCATCAATCAGACAATTCCCAATGAGCGGGCGATGCAGCTGCTGGGACAGCTACAGGTGAGCGGAGGGCCGGACCCGTCCCAGCAGCAGGGCGGCTGCTGTGGGCTGCAGTGTGAGGAGGGGCCCTGGCCTGCTCACATCTCCTCCTCTCCGCTCTTTCAGGTGGAAGTGGAGAACTTTGTCCTCCGGGTGGCAGCTGAGTTCTCCTCAAGGAAGGAGCAGCTTGTGTTTCTGATCAACAACTATGACATGATGCTGGGTGTGCTGATGGTAACAGCTGCCCCTTTTCCTTGACTCCCTGCCCCAGAGAACTCAGGATCCCCCTGCTCTGTGAGCTCCATGAGGGCAGAGATGATGTGGTCTTGTTTGACCTGGAGTCTGAACCATGACTAAGTACAGCAAATGTGGAGGAAGGGGGAAACCCGAAGTGAAGGACTGCTTCTCCCTAAACTTGAGATTTCCCGTTGGCTTCCCTTAGGAGCGGGCTGCAGATGACAGCAAAGAGGTTGAGAGTTTCCAGCAGCTGCTCAATGCCCGGACACAGGTAGGGGTGTGGGGAAAGGAAAGGGATGTCTGTCCTCTTTCGGTTGAGAGAGAGAGAGAGAGAGAGAGAGAGAGAAGTAGCAGTTAATGGGCACTATAAATCTTGGTTCCCAGCCTGCTGTCATTGTTGGCCTATTTTTATTTTCTTTCGTATTTTTTAAATAATATTGACATCCATGAACCCATCACACTCATGGCAATAACCAACTTCAGTGTATGAATTCCTCCTCCCCATCTCCCTGCATCTTACGCAGAGATAGCTTTGACCTGAATGTTCTGTTTTATCATGCTCTTGCTTTGAAAACTATAGCTATAGGTATTCTAAAACAGTCATTCCTTTGTTTGGGGGATGTCATAAAATGGAATCACAGTATATTTTTAGGCATACTATTTCTAATATTGTCTTATTACATATGACTGGAGCTCTTTTTTCACTGCCATATTATGTTACATTGTATGAATATAATATTCTCCTGTAAGTGGACATTAGATTATGTCTGCTTTTTGCTATCATGAGCATTGTTTTATGAGCAGGTGTCTCTTAGCACACATAGATGTAGTTAAGTTTTATCAGATTCCTCTTGAAAGTACTACCTTGCTGTGTATGGGGTTTGCTAGTATGTATCTCTATGAGACAATGCCAAATGCCCATGCCAAATGGTCTTCCTAAGCGGTTGTGCCAATTTTTTCTTACCTGCAACATGTAAGAACTCTCATTGGGCTGTAGTTCCTCTAACTCGAGGTCATATCAAACAGTCTTTGCCTTTCTGGTGGGCATCTCACTGTGGTCTTGACTTGCATTTTCCTGATTACTGCTGAGATTGAACACCATTTTAGATTTTAAGTAGCCATACAAATTTTCTTTTCCTATAAGGTGTCCTGTAATAGCATATGACCTTTTAAAAGTTGGATTGTCTGTTTTTCCTTTTGATTTATAAGAGTTCTTCACATGTTTTCCGTACTGATCTTTTGTTGGTTACATAGGTTGCAAATAGCTTTTAGTATGTGTTTTTTCACTTCTGTTATGATCTGATTAATAGAAATTGATAATTATAATAGGGTTGATTTCTTTTTTTTTTTAATTTATTTATTTATGCATACAAGCTGGTACAGGCCAGAGGTGTGGGACAGTGAGAGGGTTCACCAGAGACAGAGTGGGGAGCAGAACAAGCAGATTGACGGAAACACACTGCTGAGGGGAGCAGCGGGTGAGGCAGAAGAGGTCTGCCACAACATGTGGGAATCTCCCCAGCCGGGCATCGAACTTGTGTTGCCGCTGCTGACAGCTCCACAGCGCAGCGCTTAACCACTGCGCCACCAGGGAGGACCCCGGGTTGATTTCTTAACCTTGCTTTATTTTTGTGACTTGTTTAAGAAATCTCTTATTACCCCAAGGTCAGAAAAATAATTATACTACATTTACTTCTTAATATTGTAGAATTGTTGTTTTAGGTTCTAAATTTACCTAGAATTGATATTTTGTGTGTCATGTGAAATAGGAATCTAACTTAGTTTTTTTCTATATGATAATGATTGACCCAGAATCATATCTAGAAAATCCCTTTCTTTTCTTACTTGCTGTTCTTCACATAGCAAAGCTCCATAAAGATGTGCATCTTGCCTCAATTCTGTCCCATTGGTTAATAGGTCTGCAGTACAGTTTTAATTATTCTGTTTTATACAGAAAATTCTCTTGACTTTTTTTTTTTATCAGTATCTTGAGTATTTTGGTCTTCGATTTTTTTCATATAAGTTTTGTCATTAGCTTGTAAGTTTTCACATTTAAAAAAATAAGGATTTTGATTAGAATTGCATTTATCAGTGTGAATTGATTTGGGAAAATTGACATTGTGATTTTGAAGCTTCCTATCCATGACTATGGGCTCCTGCTCCATTTTATTTATTTATTTTTAAAGATTTTTTTTTTTTATTTATGCATGTAAGAACTGGGATGTGGGACAGAGGTGTAGGACAGAGTAGGGAGCAGAACAGGCGGATTGACTGAAATACACCGTTGCAGGGAAAAGCAGTTGAGAAGGAGAGGTCTGTTGCACCATGTGGGTTAGCTCCCTGGCCAGGGATTGAACTTATGTTACAGTGGCTGGTGATAGCTTGATAGTGCTGAGACTTAACCCCTTGCATCATCAGGGAGGCCCTTCCTGCTCCATTTAATTTTTTTTATTATTTTTTTTTTAAAGATTTATTTATTTATGCATACAAGAGCTGGGGTATAGGCCAGAGGTGTGGGGCAGCATTGCGGGGAGAGGATTCACCAGAGACAAAGTGGGAAGCAGAACAGGTGGATCTACTGAAATACACTGCTGAGGGGAGCAGTGGGCCAGACAGGAGAGGTCTGCTGTGCCATGTGGGAAGCTCCCTGGCCAGGGATCCCACTTGTGCTGCAGTGGCTGCCAATAGTTTCACAGTGCTGAGACTTAACTCCTTGCGTCACCAGGGAGGTCCCTGTTCCTCATTTAAAAAGAGTTTTATTGTCCTTTCCCATTAAGAGTAATGTTGCTATAGGGTTTTTTGTCGATCTGCTTTTGCTATCAGGTTGAGAAAATGCCTTTTAATCCCTAGTGTGCTAAGAGTTACTGTTCTAGTTATTCCTACTAGGGATAAATATACATTTACTTAGGAATAACTTATTTAGGAATAGTTACTAGGAATAATGACTATATTTTTCCTCTAATTGTTTTGGACTTTCTACTCTTTTTTTGTTTTTTTGTGTTTTTTTTTTTTTTTAGGATATGTCCTTTTTTTTTTTTTTTAAAGATTTATTTATTTATGCATACAGGAACTGGGGTATAGGCCAGAGGTGGGGGGCGGTGAGAGGATTTGCCAGAGACAGTAGGGAGCAGAACAGGCAGATCTGTTGAAGTACACTGCTGAGGGGAGCATCAGGTGGGACAGGAGAGGTCTGCTGTGCCATGTGGGTCAGCTCCCTGGCTGGGGATCGAACTTGTGCTGTAGTGGCTGCTGAGAGCTTCATAGTGCTGAGATTTAACCCACTGCATTACAGGGAGGCCCGGATATATCCTTTAAATAAACTGTTGTTACTTAAATATGATCTTTTTAAAAAGGCATTTTCTTGTTGTTTGAACTGGTGTATAGAAATGCCACTGATTTTTTATATATTAGCCATGTAATCAACTAGCTTTTTAAATTATCATTCTTCATGTTTTAGAGGTGTGTGTTTTTATGGAGGCATTCATTGTCATGAATTATGGGAGTGTTCTTTCTTCCTGATGTGTATGTCCTTCTCTTTCTGGACTCCACTAGCACCTCCACTACATAGCTGAATAGTTGAAGAGAAGTGGTGATACTGAGAACCCTTATCTTTTCTTAATTCTAAGAGGAATGCTTTCAGCATTTCTCCACTAAAAGCAATGTTTTTGTAGGTTTTAAATTTTGCTTGGGTGTTTACTTTGAAAGTCCTGTTCCACGTGTCTATTTTTGTCTCCCCACCATTTCCATTTGTCTGGCCACCACTACAACTAAGTCCTGTCATAACACTCCATACATACTTAAGACCAAGTAAAGGGTGGATTTCCACCTTTAAAATAAAGACCAAACAGGCATTTTGGGCAACACATTTTTGCCAGGGGAACCTGGACAACATTTATCAGACACAGTAGGGAAATTCTCACCGTGAAGATAACAGCTGTGACTGAAATGAAATGTGAGGGAAAATCTTAACAAACTGTTCAAACTATTTTCTCAAAGAGGCTTCCTTCACGGCCAGAGATGTTCAATAGCCTCCTGCTGGGTCATCTAGAAGCAGTTCTCCACAGAGTTGATGAACTTGGCTTCTACTTTGGAAAGAGTATCACCTTTTCCTACACTTTCTTGCATTTTTGCCTTTATGTCTTCTAGAACTGGGTCCTTTTGGTGTTTAGGAGGTTTTTTCTTGTTTTCTGAAGGATTCTTGACCTTTTGATCCTGGTGTTGATGGTTTTGAGTCTTTCATTCTGCTTTGATTTTTGTGCATTTTTGACTAGAGCATCTCATGTACATTTCTTTACTGCTTTTTCTTTAGTTCCTTCATCATCAAATCATTATCTTCGTCAGCAGTAAGATTTTTTTTCTTTTTTCTTTCTTTTTTTTTTTTTT
>PVIJ01009516.1:0-15806 GCA_004024925.1 Scalopus aquaticus | reverse complement strand
ACTCGCATCGCCGTTGCCGACAGCTCCACGCTTAACCGCTGCGCCACCAGGGAGGCCCCAAGATTTTTTTTTCTTTTCTGTGGGACCTTGCTATCACGTCCAGGGGCAGAACACTCCCCAGCTATACTTGGGAGTTTCTCATCCTCCTTCTCTTCATCTTCTGACTCTGCATCTTCCTTCACAGCTACTAAGTGCTGTCACTCATCTGCACAGGCTCTGAGTCACACTTCAACTTGGGTGGTAGTATTGCAAAGCCAAGGGCAACTGTTGGTTGTACAGATGTTTTCAAAGTTGCCAGTGTTGCTTTTACTGCCTTCTGGGGCAACAGCATGCAGTTAGTGCATCCTTTGCACCTGCCCCAGCTGACTGCTCTTGAAGATCACTGCTGCTCGTTTTCATCGTTATTCACCTTAAAGGGATCATCTTTGTCGACCTTCAGTTCATAACTGAAAAGATAGTTCTGGACCTTTGTGGGGGTCATGTCCACTTATCTTTCACGAGGTGGCAACATGCACTTAGGTGGGAGAGAATGTAACTTTGCTGAACAGCTCACAGGACAGAATCACACCAGGGTGCTGTATGATTCTATAGCGCCCCTTTATCAGGTCAAGAAGATTCCTTTCCACCTGTAGTATGCCAAGATGGTGGGGTTTTTTTGTTATTGTTGTTGTTGTTGTTTTACACTTGATCTTAGCTAAAAGGCTGAGAAGCAATATGTTGTTGTTGTATTAAATGAATGGGTATTTAATTTTTAACCAAGAATGTGTGCTTTTTCTGTAACTGTTAAGATAATTATATTTTCTGAAATATATAATGTATGACATTTACAGATTTAAAATATTAACCCATTCTGGATTTGATCTAATTCATTTAAAATTTTTGCTTCTTTGTGCAGAGGTAAAATTCACCTGTGGTTTTTTTTTGTTTTGTGCCGTGTTTTTGTGGCTTTAGTATCAAAGTCATACTGGCTTCTTAAAAGAAGTGGGGATGAAGGTGGGCCTCTCTTCTGAATGAGTTTAAGATTGAAATCTCTTCCTTGAAAATTTCATAGAACTTGCTAGCCAGAGCTTCTGAAAATATTTTAAACTATAAAGTACCCGTTAAGTACTGTTTTTACTGACTTCTGTAGATTTGAACATGTAGCATTTTTATTATCATTCAGACTTAGGAATTTTTATATTTTGATTTATGAGATTTTTGGAGGAATTTTTCAAATTTCTGAAAGTAGATTTCTTTTTTTTTTGTTATATAACTTAATTGCATGGTAAATGGAGACTATCTTTTTAATACTGATTCTTTGAAATTTGTTTGGATTTGCTTATGTCCTAGTACATGATAACTTTTGTAAATATTCCATGTATTTTTGAGAAGTAAAGATCAAGCTTTTTAATTGTGTTGTTCACATCATCAGTATCTTATCAGTAGTTGAGAGAGATGTTTTGAAAATTATACATTTGTCACTTTTGCAGTTATATCAAATTTTTCTTTTTATACTTTCAACTTATTTTATCTAAATCTGAAATGCTTAGAACTATTAGATCCTACTGGTAATTTGAAGAATTTTTCATAATATAATGATCCATATTAGCGAGGGTGTCCTGGGGACACCAAAATCCATGGATGTCCAGTATTACAGAAAATGTCACGGCATTTGCATATAACCTATGCCTTCTCTCATATACTTTAAATCATCTCTAGATTACTTATAATGCCTAGTACAATATAAATGTTGTATGAATAGTTATTAATATCTCATTGCTTAGGGAATAATGACAAGGGAAAGCCTATACATGTTCAATACTGGTACAACCATCATAGGCCTAACTACATAGTACATGGTTCCCATTTGCAGTTGGCTAATCCATACATGTAGAACCTGTGGCTAGAGAGAGCCGACTGTAATTAGATGAGAAAGGAAATTATTGGCCTTTCCTGGACAGCTAGGTGACCAGAGAGCATGTCAGTCCTTCTTTCAGAAGTGCAAGTCTTTAGACCCCCTGACCCCACGAAGATGCACTTAAACAAGTAGACTTTGCTGAGAGAAGCTTAGGTACCTTGAGCTTTGCCAGAGTGGGGAGCCAGCTCTCAGTGCTCCTTGTCCTTCTTTGACGGGCTGCTGCTTGATGGTGTGGAAAAGATTGCTAGCCTAAGTCTAGGATGCTCTTTCCCTCTGGTCATTCCTCTGTTCTCAGAACATTCTCTCTTTTTTTTTTTTTTTTTTTTTTTTTTTTTTTTTTTTTTTTTTTTTTTTTTATTTTTTATTTATGCATACAAGCTGGGGTACAGGCCAGAGGTGTGGGGCGGCGAGAGGGTCCACCAGAGACGGGTAGCAGAACAGGCAGATCAGAAACACACTGCTGAGAGGAGCAGCGGGCGAGGCAGGAGAGGTCTGCCGCACCATGTGGGAATCTCCCCGGCCGGGCGTCGAACTCGCGTCGCCACTGCCGACAGCTCCACAGCGCAGTGCTTAACCGCTGCGCCACCGGGGAGGCCCCATTCTCTCTTTTATTAAAGATTTATTTTTATCTTATTTATGCATCCAAGAACTGGGGTATAGGCCAAAGGTCCAGGGGGTGAGAGGATTCACCAGAGACAGAGTGGGGAGCAGAACAGGCAGATCTACTGAAATACACTGCTGAGGGGAGCAGCGGGTGAGACAGGAGAGCTCTGCTGAGCCACATGGGTCAGATCCCTGGCTGGGGACCGAACACACAATGAACACATGCTACAGTGTCTGGTGATAGCTTGATAGCACTGAGACTTCCCTGTGCCACCAGGGAAGCCCCCAAGAACGTTCCCTTTTGCTGGATAGAGAACTTTAAGGAAAACTTGTCCAAGTCTAAACTAGTGCTGTCCTATAGAAATATAATGCATACCACAAATAGAAGCTAAGTGATTTTAAATTTCCAAGTAGCTGTATCTTAAAGAGTAAAAAGAAACAAGTGAAGTGAATTTATTTAAAGCACTATCCAAGATACTCTCTTTTCAGCATATAATCAACAAAATTAATGATTTACTTAAAATTTTCCCATGTGAGGTCTCTAGTCTGGTGTCTATTTTATGCTTATAGTACTTCTCAGTTATAATTGGCCATGTTTCAGGTTATCAGTTGCTACATGTGACTCATGGCGCCCATGTTAGACAGGGCAGGTCATCTCTGTGAGCTGGACTCCCTTTGCAGTCCACTCCCCCAACCTCCCCTCCCCCTGGTCTGTTAAGAATGTGTGTGTGTTATTGCATTGTAATAGGTTGACTTTGGTTATTTAATCTTTGCCCAAAGTCATATGAGACAAAGAAAGGTCCCTTATACAAAGATCCTTCTTGAGAATGTTTCCCTAGTCTTATATAGGTTATGTGACAACCTTTATTAGATATAAGTGGATGTTTTGTGGAAAGAGTAGAAAATATTTTAGTAGTTTATTTTTAAAGTGAATAAAAGTTTTACTTTCACCTTACTAGATCTGGACTGGGTTGTTTTTTTTTTTTTTTCTTTCTTTTTTAGTGGGTGTTTTATTTTCCCCGTTCAGTTACGATTTTTTTCTCTTCACTTTTAACTTTTTATTGCAGAAAATTTCAAACATTCATGATAATGTAGAGGCTAGTGCAGTGAACCCCCAGGTACCCTCACAGATTTTCAACCATTAACAACTCACAAATAGATTTGTTTCATCTGTTTCAGTAGCTATTGTTCTTGTTCTAACTGTACCCCCACCTCATTATTTTGAATTAAATAACTATACATCATATCACTTCTTCTGTATCTGGGTATGTTTAAAATACAACAACTAATCACACCTTAAAAAAAAATCAAGCTTAGGCGTCCCTGGTGGCGCTTAACCTCGGCGCTGTGGACTGTCGATGTCCAGCCCAGGAAATTCCCACATGGTGCGGCAGACCTCTCTTGCCTCATCTGCTGCTCCCCTCAGCAGTGTATTTCCATCGATCTGCCTGTTCTGCTCCCCACTCTGTCTGTGGTGAACCCTCTCGCCGCCCCACGCCTCTGGCCTGTACCCCAGCTTGTATGCATAAATAGATAAATCTTTAAAAAAACTCAAGCTTAAAATAGCTGGTATTCAAATTTCCCAGTTTTCATAAATGATTTTTATGATTCAAACCAAAATCCTTGTATGTTCCATACATATGTCTCTTTTTAATCTATAGATTGCCCTTCCATCTTTGCCCCTCTTCTGCAACTTATTTGTAAAGAAACCGAGTCACTGAGTCACACTGTCATTAGGATGATGTAGTCTGGATTTTGCGGGCTGCATGCCACAGTGTAGCCAACTTACTCTTTTCTCATAGATGTGTGGTTAGATGGAAAGGCTTGATCCGATTCCAACCAGATTTTTTACAAGGGTTTTTGAGAGCCGGTGGCGTGTACTTCCACAGGGGTACATAATGTCATCTTGGCTCTCTTTTTGTCAGCCATCAGTGATCACTGCCTGGATGCATTAATTAGATTTCCATACCTTGGAATATCTCAAAACTGTCCATCTCCTTATCTGTCTGTGCTGCATTTTGTGTCATTTCTTGTGTTATAAATTCCAGTTTGTGGTAACATTCTTGAGGTATTTCTAATCTGCTATTTAACCTGTTGACTTTTATTAATTAAATTTTTTTTTCATTTCTTAAAATCTTTTTTCTTTCAAGTCGGTCCTATTCTGATCATTTTTGTGTCTGTATCTTTGGCTTTTAAAAAAGATTAATCTTACTTGTTTATGCATACATGAATTGGGATGTAGGCCAGAGAGGTGAGGGGGCAGGGGGGAGCGGATTCACCAGAGACAGAGTGGGGAGCAGAACAGGCAGATCTACTGAAATACACTGCTGAGGGGAGCAGTGGGCGAGACAGGAGAGGTCTGCTGCGCCACATGGGTTAGCTTCCTGGCTGGGATTGAACTCATGCCTTAGTGGCTCGTGATTGCTTGATAGCATGAGACTTTAACCCCTGAGCCACCAGGGAGGTCTTGTATCTTTAATTTTCCTGAATGTTCCATACAGCACGGGCAGCTACTGTGTATCTGACAGTTCTAATGTTGGCGGCCTGTGGAGGTCCAAGTCCACTGCTTGTCTATGCTGACTTGTGAAGCTTGCTTGCCTCTATGTCTGGTGATCTTTGAGTTCATTGTTTGATCTTAATTAGGAGACATCCTATGGGCCTAAATTGGGGTTGAGGATATTTCCCTTCAGCAAGGATTTGCCTCTGATTTTGCATATTGTTTTTTAAGATTTATTTATTTATGTATACAAGAACTGGGGTGTAGGCCAGAAGTGTGGGGTGGTAAGAGGATTCACCAGAGACAGAGTGGGGAGCAGAACAGGCAGATCTACTGAAGTACACTGCTGAAGGGAGCAGCGGGCAAGGCAGGAGAGGTCTGCTGCTCATGTGGGAAGCTCCCTGGCTGGGGATTGAATTCGTGCTTCAGTGGCTGTGGATAGCTTCATAGTGCCCTTTGCGCCACCAGGGAGGCTCTGATTTTGCATTTTGCCTCTGATTTTGCATCTGGCTCCATCACCTGAGATCTATTAGCATATATTTAAAGGTTTCACAAGAGACCCAGGCTCAGCCTCCCAGTCAAGGCTGGCATCATACTCCAATTTTCTGACAGCGGAGTTATGGCCATTTGCCTTCTGATGCACTGCCTCTCCCGGCCACCCACCCCTCTTGTTGTAGCCCTGGTCCCAATTTATTGTGGCCCTGCTCCCAGCTCAAGTTTAATATTTTATTTTTTGGGATGGGGGATCCTTGGAGATTCCCCCCTACCTCTGTGAGACCAATGGTGTCTTAAAGTATCCAACCTTCCCAGAATTTAGCTGTTCTGCTTATAGGACTATTGTAAAGTAGCTAGTTGGTCATGATGGCTGAATTGGGGCTCTCTGCTGACACCAGGACACTCAACTCTTTATATATGTGTTTCTCCAGGAATTCATTGAAGAACTGCTGTCTCCTCCTTTTGGAGGCCTAGTGGCATTTGTGAAAGAGGCTGAGGCTTTGATTGAGCGTGGACAGGCTGAGCGACTTCGAGGGGAAGAAGGTATAAGGATGGTGTGGTAGTGGTGGGGTCGGAGGTAAGGTGAGTAGAAAAATGTGAGGATGCATATTACACGGGAAGGGAGCAGAGCGGGAAAAGAATGGGCTGGGAGAACCCAAAAGAGAGGAGTTTGATGGTGAGGACAGCTGTGCCTTGGGGAGGACCCGGCAGGGGGTCACAGGTCACTTAGCTTAGTCCCTCCCTGACACCATCTCTTTCCCCCTGCTGTTAGCCCGGGTTACTCAGTTGATCCGTGGCTTTGGTAGTTCCTGGAAATCATCAGTGGAGTCTCTGAGTCAGGATGTAATGCGGAGCTTCACTAACTTCAGAAATGGAACCAGTATCATCCAGGTGATCTGCAACTCCCAGCCCCCACTCCCACCTCATCCCATCACTGTTTTTTTCCCTGGGCACAGCATCATCAAAGTGACCCTTGATCTTCAACTGCCAGCTGTGCCCAAAGTCCCGGATGAGCCCTAACCTGATTCCTAAACATCATCCTTAGCACCACCCCACAGTCTGACCCCTCCATGGCTTTCTCTGACCAGGGAGCATTGACCCAGCTGATCCAGCTCTATCATCGCTTCCACCGGGTACTGTCTCAGCCCCAGCTGCGAGCCCTCCCTGCGCGGGCAGAGCTCATCAACATTCACCACCTTATGGTGGAGCTCAAGAAGCACAAGCCCAACTTCTGATGTGCCAGACCCTGGGATCCACCATGGACTTTTGTACCCCATCCTATAACCTTCCTTACCTGGGGTGCCCCTTCCAGTCCTCACCTTACCTCCCAGGCCCTTGACATGCCTCAACCTGCTTTCATCCCTGGGATCCTGCCGCATCAGCATAACTTGGATCTCTTGGCTGTCTGAATCTCCCAGTCTTCAGGTTCCCCAGAACTACTTCCCCCTGGAATTCCAAAATGACCATTATCATTTTCCTAATTTTATTTCAACCCCTCTTCCCTCTACTCCCTATTCCTCATACCCTCTTTTCCTTCCCCCAGTAAAACTTTCACTTTCTCCATCTCTGGTCCCCTCAACTCTTGTCTCCATATCCTATGATGTGAAGCCTCAACTCTTGGAATTGGTGGCAAGGGGAGAGTGCCTTGTGGATGTTGATTTTGTTAATTTTTCACTCAGTGATTTCCTTTCTGTAGCTTTCGACCTAAGATCTCAGCAACTTGAACACTAACCAATCTCCTCCTGGTTTGAGAGTTACTCCAAGGTCAGTCTGCAGAAAACAATAAATATTTAATATGACATAACAGTCTTTTCTCATTTCCTTTCTTCTTCCTCCTGGGGCCTTCAAGTATCCCCGTCTCTACTCCAGGGTCATCTTCCCTTTCTCACTATCTCCTAGGCTTGTACCCTTCTAGGGGGTGTCCAAAGGTAGGGGCATATAGTAACCTCTAACCTCTAGTTACTTCAGGCCAGACAAGTGGCGGGGTTGGTTTTAGGAAACAGGCTATTTCATGAGTAACTTACTTGGTGGAGGAAGGTGGCCCCTAGTTAAAATGACAGATGCATCAAGGGCTGGGGATATGGGTGTGTAGCCTTACCACTGCCCCAAGGGCTCCCTGACAGGGGTTCTCCTTGCATCTGCCCTCTCAAGCTGACCTTGGATTGCCTCCTGTTCTTCAGCATCAGCACACAAGTTCCTCTGGTTCAGCCCATTGGAGAGGGCTGTAGCACCCACCCCGCTGGGAAAGGGTGCCCATCTTACCTATTTCTGTGACTCCGCGTCTTCCTGTTGCTGCCACCTATATGCCTCCACCTCCTTTGAACTCTAGACTGGAGAGATAGAGGGGCGATTTTAAGTTCTAAGGGGGAAGGCGCAGGTTGTAGGGGAAATGGTCATTTGTACATTTTCCTCCACCCGGTGGCCTAGTCATTGCCTCTCAGGTCCCACCAATTGAAGGATAGCAGTTCCCATTTCCCGCTTAAGTCCTTCAGTTCCTGGCCCGGCTGCGGAGGCAGCGAGGTGAGGAGTCCTGGGGGCCACTGCGTGTGGGTCTGTGACTGCCCCACCCGTAGGTTGGTTAGCTGATGGAAGGTGGGTGCCTTCCAAGTGGCCCTAGAGGGGTCCCGGCCAGCGGGCTCTCCCGATTGGTTGGCGCGAGTGGGGGGCGTGACAGGCCCTTTGGGGCCGCCTGCTGCCGCTCCCACCCGCCTTAGGTCCCGCCCCGTCTCCCAGAGCAGCGCTCCGATTGGCTGTGGCGGCCGTATCTCAGATCTTCAGCCTCCCGGCGGCTTGGCGCTTCCCTACGCGGGAGCGCGCGAACTGGGGAGAGCTGGGAGATGGGGGGAGGGAGGCAGTGTCCTTAGCTGACCTCATCCCTAGCCGCCCTCACTTTGCCACTTTTCCCCCTCCTAGTCCTTACAGGTTTACCCTGTCTGACTCCGCCCGACATTCCCCAAGGTCGCCCACTGCTAGACGATGGCGCGCTGGACTCTTGAAGGACCCCGAACCCACCCCCCGGCGCCCGGGCCGGCCCAGGAAATCCTCTGTCCCTCCACTCTTGCTCTTCGACCCTCGTGCACCTCACCGCCCCTGCCTTTTCTAGGTTTCTATGGTGACGGGTTCAGATATTTTCGCATGACCTGTACGGAGGACGGGAGAAGGGCTCAGGGTTTGGGACTCGGTGCGACAGGGTGTGGCAGGCAGTTTTGACAAACAGGGTTCCAGAGAAAGGGAATCTAGAACCCCGCGAAGGCGACGTCGAAAGTCAACTATTGCTCTGATGGGAGAAATGTTGTGCAGACTGCCACCTTGTTTTTTCGTAGTTCTGACTTACCCCCTTTCCATCCCGAACCCAAATATTCAGACTAGACTGATAAAGCATGAATTTTTGCAGGCCTCCCTAATGGAGAGTGATGGAACATGAGGAGGATCGTGATTCTGGGGCCTGGAGGCATTCAGTTATCTCCGAGCACACAGTTTTAGAGGAACTCTTCCGAGGATCCCTAGAGTCCTGAGGGAGAAGAGTGGGGGCGATGAAAAGGAGACACAAGAGCATGAAAGGAGCCGCAACACCCACACTGACCTCCAAGGGGCAGCATCGATCAGGACATGGAGTCGCTCTCCATCCGCTCAAACCTTCCAGCAGGCCCCCTGCCTTGTGTTGATGGAGAAAGCAGGGGAGACTTCTTCCACTCCCCACCATGCTGAAACAACCGAGGGGCTTTCGCTTCAGCTTAAAAACCGTCAGCCCTGTGGTTTATAAGGGACCTTGTGACTCCCCCCCGCCCAGACTAAAACTCGTAACTTCTGGCGAACAACATCGTCCCTCAAACTTCTCCCTCTCCTTTTTCTTTTGCTGGTTGCAGACATGCTGGCCTCACAGTCCCAGAAGCATCTAGGATCACACCCTCGGTCAGGACTGTGTCCGTTATCCTCCTTCCCTTTCCTTATTTCTGAGGCCGGTGTCTTTATCTGGTGCACGGTCTGATCAGAAGGTGCCCTTCTGGGTATAACAGTGCCCCAACCCAACAGTCTTCAGGGAGCTCCGTCCTTTAAAAAAACTTTTCCCTCTGTATCGCCACCTCTATGCACTCCACTTGCCCTGAGTTATTTCTTAACCCGACTCTGGGAAACATTTACTCAGTGTTCAAAGCTCTATGTCTGTGTAATGTGGGGATGCCCATTCTGCATCAATTTAGAGTTATTGAATGTGGACATATCCCCTGAGAACTAAAGAAAGAAGGGGCATCCTTCCCCCGCCCCCCATCCTATCAATATGAACCTGTCTACCCTCCATTTAAGAAGGGTGGTTTTTCTCATTGCAGGAAATCAGACATTAGGGGCAACAGGCAAATTGGCTGTGTTCCAACATAAATTTCAAGGAAAAAAGGAGAAAACAAGAACAAGACAAAACTTTGAGAGGAAGAATAGAAATATCCACTCCTTTCTCCTTGGGAATAATAAATACAGCAATTCATGTTGTATTTTAAAGTTTGCAGTGTTTTCAGATACAGTATTCATTAAACCAAACCATGTTTATGATTCCTCTTCTCTGTTCTCTGTGACCAGCATTGTGGATTCAGCAGCAAATAAATCAAAGTCCTTGCTGTCATCCAGCAGATATTTCATCTCACTGCATTCATACCCTTGGAGAAGGTGTCCTTCCCGTTCATATGCCTGAATACATCACGAGCCCAGCACCACACAGCCACTTAGTGGCTTGAACCTTCTGTGCCCACATTCACCTCTGTTCCATGGGTCCAGGCAATTCAATTCATGGAGACGAGGAGCCCTCACTGGCTGTAGAGAAATAGCAAATTAAAGAGTAAGAGTAAATTATTGGAAGGATATTTAAAGAACTGAAGGCAAAGCTTAACAGGCAGACTCTGACAAGGATAGGATCTAGGTCACAGGGACCAAGCAAGGATCAGAGGCTCGTGGGGAGGGAGCAACACGGTCTCCTGACCTGGCTGCCTTTCCTCTCAGACTTCACTGGCTCTAATGCAAGGATCTGAAAGGATCTGTGAATGCGGGTGGGGAAAATGACATTTTATTTTCACTAACCTTGAGCTGAAATTTAGCATTTCCTTCCATGATAAATGCAGGTCACAAACCACAGCAGTATTTGTTGTACTTGTGATTGTCACCAATAGGAACTGTAGACTTTATATCATCAACTTGTTGCAGAAATTTCAAAATATCACTACGCTCAAGGTTCTATTGTAGTTATGGCTGTGGTCAGAGCCTCCACTAGATCTTATTATCACACACTTGTTTCTTATATTGATAACTGTACTTCAACACAATTGTTTTCCTTTGTGCTTCTATGTATTTTATTTTAAGCAGTTGGAAACTATCCTAAGACCATAACGTCTTCACCGGACTGCCAAAGGTGTCCAAGGTATAAAAAAGGTCAAGAGCCCCTAGATCTCTGATGAGATGGTGTAGTTTTCTGACTTGCATTATTTTACAGCCAGGGTCATGGGGAAATTTTCTTCATATTCAACTGCCTATGTGTGTAATTCCTGCCCTTATTTTCTTATCTCCATTATTACTCCAATTATTCATCCATTCATCAAACATTTAGGAAACCATGTCTCTTGTAAAAATTATAGCATAAGACTATGTCACTAGAGATAAAATAATCCTCACTTGCTATGGGTTCCCATGGGGGTCCCCAATTTGGGCTGCTCATATAGGGCACACAAGCTGCAGCAGACAGAGGGGAGGGTGGAAGGGGGTTACTGGCTACAGGGAGTAAGAGGGTTTGTTGTCTGTAGCAAATTTTAAAATAATATTAAAATTGACTTTATTGTTATCACACACCATCAATTCTACAACACGGTTAGTGACAACACACTCACCTGCTTGGTGGGCTCTGCACACTGGCAGTTTAACTGTACACACACACTCTCTCACTCTCTCTCACACACGCACGTACACACACACGCACACACACACACAGCCTTTGAGGCTTCCCTTACACTCCTCTACTGACCCATCTCAATTCTTTACTCAATCCCAGGTGGGATCTGCGGAGTCTGCTGGAGAAGGGGGTCTGTCAGTAAGCCAGGTGCCTACCGTCTTTGTTTTTTTTATTTATTTATGCATACAAGAACTGGAGTCTAGGCCAGAGGTGTGAGGCTGGGGGATGAGAGCAGTCACCAGAGGGAGAGCAGGGAGCAGAACAGGCGGATCTACTGAAATACACTGCTGAGGGGAGCAGTGGGCGAGGCAGGAGAGGTCTGCTGCACTGCAATGCCATGCCATGGGTGGTGAAAGCTTGAAAGTACTGAAACTTTAACCCCTGCACCACCAGGGAGGCCCCTTTTTCTATTTTATTGATGGCACTTTTTTGAATTCTCCAATTTGCTGTGTTTTAACACTTTTTGCTCCGCTCACGTATTCACGTATTCACGTGTTCATCTAGTCTCGGGTTTTTCACGCCACGGTGGATTTATTTGGAACTATTAGGAGCTATTTCTTTGATCGTACTCAGTCTAGAAGCTTTAATCTCTATGCATTTAAAATTTCATTAAAATATATCCAGTAGTTCAGGAGCTGTGTGTGTTTTATTGAATGCTTATACCATGCATGAGGTGGCACAGAAAATAGCCGGCACAAGAAGTGTTAAGTGACATGCTCACCTTTTCTAGTGTCTCAAGATTAATCTCAAATCACTGGTTTGCTGCCCTGCCTTTTCTAACCTATGGATTTCATGATACAAATTTCTTTATACTCACTGTTTAGTTATTTCTAACAGATTTTCATGTTTTATCTCTATTATTATTTATCTATTATCTACTTATCTATTATTTATCTCTATTATTGTTATTCAGTTCAAAAGATTTTCTAATTTTGATTGTGATATCATCTGTAACCCAAGAACTATGTAGGAATATATTGCCCCATAGCTGAACAGTACAAGAGTTTCTTGTTTTAGTTCTACCTCTCAGA
This sequence comes from Scalopus aquaticus, assembly GCA_004024925.1. NCBI lineage: Eukaryota > Metazoa > Chordata > Mammalia > Eulipotyphla > Talpidae > Scalopus > Scalopus aquaticus. The sequence goes on along the minus strand of PVIJ01009516.1, from coordinate 3,357 downwards.
GAACATATGTTGATTGGACTCAAGCCACTCACCTGCTTTTTTTTTTTAAGTTTGTTCTGTGACATAGCATGGGGTAATTTTGGTAAATAAAATATGGCATACTAAAAGAAAAGTGGATTTTTTTTGTGGTTAGAGGAAGTGCTCTTATTTGCCAAATAAATCAAATCATTAGCTGTTATCTTCAGATATTGTATTTCTTACTGATTTTTCCTCGTTTATTTTTTCCATCAGTTATTGAGAAAAGTGTAACACCGACTTCCACTATGGCTGTGGGTCTTTCTTTCTTTCAGTTCTGTTTTGTGTATTTTACCTTAATTTTTGCATCTATATTCATACTGAATTTGGGGAGGGGAAAGACACACATCACATGGGTTAGGATCAGGGTTCAACTTGTCTTTAAGGTCAGGAGCTGGATCAGTCAGAGGTTGAGTCTGCTGCTGGGGTCAGGTGGAGAATCTCGGGACACAGCTACAGAGATGCCCATGGCAGCTCATGGTCCAGGGCTGAGAATCCTCAACACAGATCACATGCAGGGGAGGGGAGGGAGGGTCAGCACAATGTGCCAGGCCTGGAGCTGGTGTCAGGAGGTGGGAGGTCCCTGTGTCTGCACAGAGAAGACCTGAGAAGACACTGTCCTTGCATTTAGATCCCAGGCTCCCAGGCAGTACTGCCTACAAAGGAGCACTCTGTGGTCTGTGACTGGTCTCATTATAGACCAACATAAGCTCTGCAAATGTTGCACCTGTAGGTGGTGTTCCCAGTTCTTCTTTATGTCCCTGTGCTTGAGCCTCTTGGCAGCTGATTTTGACAGTTGAGTCTTGTTCTTCATCTGCAGAGGATTCACAGGCAAGGATTTCCCATCCTTCAAGACAACTGCATTTCCTGGTTGCACCAAGATTGACTTGAAGGCTTCTCTGGTCCTGCGTTGTTGTTGTTTTTTTAAGATTTATTTATTTACGCATACAAGAACTGGGGTGTAGACCAGAAGTGGAGTGTGTGTGTGAGAGGATTCACCAGAGACAGAGTGGGGAGAAGAACAAGCAGACTGGCTGAAATACACTGCTGAGGGGGCAGTGGGTGAGACAGGAGAGGTCTGCTGCGCCGTGTGGGAATTTCCTTGGCCAGAGATCAAACTCACTCTGCAGTGGCTCTGGATAGCTTCATAGCGCTGAGACTTAACCCCTTGTGCCACCAGGGAGGCCCCTAGTCCTGAGTTTTTTTTTAATCTTTTACTGTCTGAAGATTTTTAGTCATTTAACTTGGAAGTGTCACAGTCTCCATCTTTATTCCTGTTTTCTCTATAGCTACAGGCTTATCCAGAGCCCTCAGATTGCTGACGTCCAACCTGAGCTGCTAGAACTGAGGTAAGGATAGGTCTCAGACAGAATGAATTTTCTTGTATCCAGCCACTGCTAAGGTTCTTGGGTGTGTTTGAGTCAGACGTACTCCAAACCTTTTCTTTTGATTTACTCAAGATAAACTGATTTGGGCTTATAATTACATCTGCAAAATCCCTTCCCAGCAACACCAAGACTAAAATTAAATTGAAAACTGGAAGAGGATGTGCTAAGGATCAACTAGGACAGTGATTCCAAGGTTCCCAGGCCCCACTTGTTGCTGAGTTAATGTAAATCAACCAGCTATATCCTTTGGGTTTGGCCTCTGAGGATGTGACATGGAAAAAGGTGGTCTCAGTGAGGGTTGAGGGAAGAGACCTGGTTTCCCCAGGTCTAGGGTCAAAGTGTTACTGGCAGCCCTGGTGTAAATGGGGTGCCTGTCTGGGTTCTCATCTGTGCACTTAAAAGGGACTTAAAAGACTCAACTGCAGACACGCACACAATAAAATTAATAAAAGGGTTTATTTACAAAAAGGGAAAGAAAAAGATAATGAATAAAATTGGTGAATGCATCCTACCAGTTCCGCTGAGCTGGAATCTTTTTTTTTAAAAGATTTATTTATTTATACATACAAGCTGGGGTACAGGCCAGAGGCGTGGGGCGGCGAGAGGGTTCACCAGAGACAGAGTGGGGAGCAGAACAGGCAGATCAGAAATACACTGCTGAGGGGAGCAACGGGCGAGGCAGGAGAGGTCTGCCACACCATGTGGGATTCTCCCCGGCTGGGCTGCCGACAGCGCCATAGCGCAGCACTTAACCGCTGCACCACCAGGGAGGCCCAGAGCTGGAATCTTATGGCCCACTTCAAAAAAAAACTGGCAATCCACACCATGAACAATAGCACACACCCCCCCCCCCAAGCTCACAGGTCCGGTTTTTAAGTCCCAAAACCACTCCTTAACTCCTCCCTCAGTCCTCAGCATCCTTTCTTCGTTGATGATGGCATTCTGGGATTAATAGTCCTAGGTGTCTTGGACTCTCTGGCTTGAGGTGGGGTCCTGGGACACTCCCCTTTCCTGAGGACCACCCTCTTACAATCCCCCCTTTTAATTTTTATTCTATCGTATCTATGGTGGCACAGATTACAGGGTGTAGTCCTAGGAGACAGTCTTTTTTCAGGGTTTATCAGTCCATGTGAAAAGAAAAAAAAAAAACATCTGGAGGCATGAGCCAAAATAAAACAGCAAATGTATCAAAATGACAGGGAAAAAAAATTACAAACTGGAAAAGGACAAGCTTGTTCTTTCTGAAGCACAGATGGATTTGAGGACAAATGCATTTGCTGACCTGGGGGCATGGAGGAGAGCCTCTTATCCTTTCAGCCTTTTCTTCCTTTCCCTTGAAATCTCCTCAACCTGATCACCTAATCCCATCCAGTGCTTGAGCAGTGACCTGGTGGCCACCAAACTACTCCCATCCAGGTCTGAATACAGTAGTCAGGGTGTCTGCGTTCCTCCAGGGCAGAGTCCCCCCAGATCTGCCTATAAGAGAGAAGGCGCATGCTTATAACGTCCCCACTTGGAACTCTCTATTCAGAGGTCTTCTCTGAACTCATGCACTACCAGTGAGTCATTTTTAAAATCCCCAGGATAAAATATATTTGTGATGACAGCTCATGGGCATTCTGGGTGGCCCTATTTCCTTATAGGTCTTCAGTCCAAGCACTTTTTTTTAAAGATTTATTTTTATTTATTTATGCATATAAGAATTGGAATGGGGCCTCCCTGGTGGTGCAACGGTTGAGCGCTGCACTGTGGAGCTGTCGGCAGCAGTGTCAAGAGTTCGAGTTTGACACCCGCTGGGGAGATTCCCACATGGCACAGCAGACCTCTCCTGCCTCGCCCGCTGCTCCCCTCAGCAGTGTATTTCCGTCAATCTGCCTGTTCTGCTCCCCACTCTGTCTCTGGTGAACCCTCTCGCCTCCCCATGCCTCTGGCCTGTACCCCAGCTTGTATGCAA
>PVIJ01009515.1:0-66353 GCA_004024925.1 Scalopus aquaticus | reverse complement strand
AAAAATACAGGCAACAACAAATGCTGGAAAGGATGTGGAGAAAAAGGAACTCTTCTACACTGCTGGTGGGAATGTGAACTGGTCCAACCACTATGGAAAGCTGTATGGAGATTCCTCAAATTGCTAAACATGGAGCTCCCATACGACCCAGCAATCCCACTTTTGGGAATTTACCCAAAGGACACAAAAACACTAATCCTAAAGGATACATGCACCCATATGTTCATTGCGGTACTGTTCACAATAGCAAAGGTATGGAAGCAACCCAGATGTCCAAAAATAGATGATTGGATCCAGACGATGTGGTACATATACACAATGGAATACTAGTCAGCATGGAAAGAAGATAAACACATGCAATTTGCAGCGACATGGATGGAATTAGAGGGGATCATACTCAGAGAAATAAGCCAGAAAGAAAGAGAAAAATATCGAATGGTTTCACTTATAACAGGACTATAGGGAGGCCGGGTGGGAGAGAGACAATCACTGGGGGGGGAGGGGGGAGGGGAAGAGGGAGGCGGAGGGAGGGAAGGAAAAGGGCACAAAATGGAATAGAAAAGAACACCAGGGACCATGGAGATGGATCACGGGTGAATTGGTGGTGGGCTACCCAAGGGGAATACAAAATGTAAAAGACATAAATAACAATAAATATATATATTAAATAAATAAATTAATAAATAAATAAATAAAGTGATGCTGATGGTCTTGGTCTAGGAACCACACTGAGTACCACTGATTTAAACAATGTTTACTGGGACCATCATCCTGACAGCATTCGAAGAGAGCTGTCATCTCCAATGCCTGCTTAAGTTTTTTTTTTTTTTTTTAGATTTATTTTTTATTTATACATACAAGTTGGGGTACAGGCCAGAGGCTTGGGGCGGCGAGAGGGTTCACCAGAGACAGAGCGGGGAGCAGAACAGGCAGATCAGAAATACACTGCTAAGGGGAGCAGCGGGCAAGGCAGGAGAGGTCTGCCGTGCCATGTGGGATTCTCCCCGGCCGGATGTCGAACTCGCGTCGCCACTGCCAACAGCTCCACAGAGCAGCGCTTAACCACTACGACACTGGGGAGGCCCTGAGTTTCTGTTTTATTACATTATAATTAACACACCCTACTATGGGAGTATAAAGGTTTGACTCTTCTGGGATAGTGCTATATCAGTGTCCCTTTTGTTCTACAAGCTGTGACCGTATGGACTAAGACTAGTTAGAATTTTAATGCATTGAAGAAATAAATTCAAGAACAGAAGGAATTAGTCACCAAAGAAATTAAAACTAAAAAAAAAAAAAATTCAAGCAGAAATGTTGCAAAGGAACAACTCAATGATTGAAAGGAAAACTTCTATGGAAAGCATAACAAACAGACTCAATCTGGCTGAGGAAACAGTCAACAAAATTGAAGATGAAATTCCAGCAATGACTTAATTAGAATGGAAGAGAGAATTAAGAGTTCAGAAATATGATGAAACTCTACAAGAATTATCTGAGTCCATGAGAATTCTTTCTCCTAAAATTCTTGTTAACAGTTGTTATTGCCCATTTTCTAATTTTTATGGTTCCAATAGGCATGAGTAATATCTCATTTCAATTTGAATTAAATTTACTGCTAAAATTTAGCATCCTATATTTTTGTTTTCTATAAGTTTCTTTATCTGTGAATGACAGATGGACACAGATCTGTTCGAATTTTGAGTTTTTTTTCCATTGGAGAGCCTTCCTTATTTCCCATTGTTTAAAACAATTCCATTTTAAAATAAGTATATAAATAATTTTTGGTTTTAAAAAATGCAAATATATTTAATTTGACAACAATCTATTAATTTTGTCTGTGCAGTGCTTCATTGACTTGAAAGTTTTCAACTTGAAATTAATAAATTTTTCACCTTAGGATTTGTGATTTGGGGGTTATTTATTTATTTACACATAGAAGAAGTGGGGTGTAGGCCAGAGGTGTGGGGGTGGTGAGATGATTCACCAGAGACAGAGTGGGGAGCAGAATAGGCAAATCTACTGAAATACATTGCTGAGGGGAGCAGTGGGCAAGGCAGGAAAGGTCTGATGTGCCATGTGGGTTAGCTCTCTGGCCAGGATGAACTCAGGCCAGAGCCACGATAGAATGGTAGCACTGAGATTTAACTCCTGTGCCGCCAGGGAGGACCCTGTTTTTTTATCTTAAAAATAATCTCTATTTTTAACTTACAAAGATATTTTTATAAATTCCTTATTTGTTGTACAAAGCAAAAGCTGCACTTTGATTTTCTTCATGTTTTGTAGTGCTATTTTGATGATCAATCACTTTCTTATATTTATGTAATTCTCCTTCTGAGATCACTATTCTAACACATTTTCTATTTTCCTGCTCCTGTATTGTTTAATTCTATGTTAATGTCACAGATTATTAACTCCAAGAACTTAACTATGCTTGACAGGAGAGACTTCAGGTTCTAAATTTTCCACATCCAAAGACATGTTGATGTTAAAGGAAAGCAACACTAAATACAATCTCCTCTTCTCTGGAAGAATACTCTGCAGAAATGCAAAGACTGGGTACCCATTGCTATACCTATTTTTTTTTTTATCTGAAAAGGCAGTACCTATATTTTTTTCATACAAGAGAGTCTTTTAAGATGGTTTGTTTGCCTGTCAGACTAGAGGCAAGGTTTTGAGAAAATTTTTATATTAAATCTACACCTGCTGTTTTTCTTTTATTCTATTGACTATTAATTAACTACCCATATACAGTATATAACCAAGCTTCACTGAAGTCCTATATTAATATGAACCATCCAACTGTATGATATCAGACACATTAATGCTTATGCTCTCCTAAAGAACAAAATTAAAATTCTCAGAGAAATTTTGATATATTTGAATTATGATATTTACTGTCTTTACTTTTCCCCTGTTAAGGAAGTATGAGAGAAATAAAATTATTTAGAAAAGTTAAATAGTTGCTAGCAAAGATTTTTTACAAAAGCCTCTAGGCTTTAGAAGAAGATGACATCCAAATTTAAAAAAAAAAGAAAAGAAAAAGAAAATTAAAGGTATGATAACAAAGGTCATGATAACAAAGAATATCTTACAATTAGTCACCTCCTGGTGGAAATTAGCAATTTTCTTTAAATACATATTATATCTGCAAAGGTTTTTTCTATTTTTAGATATCAGCACAGTGAAAGTAAGTCCTAAAATTGAAAGCCACTTAAGGTCAGTAATAAATTATTTTAACCTATAGTTGTCAACCACATAAATCACGGTGTTAGTTTTTTTTACATGTATGTTATATTGCAAAAATAAAATCAACACTTAAAATAACTGAATATATGGACCAAAATTTACTAATTTTGGGCAGTCAAGGGAAGAGCTGAGTGACCAAGTACATTCCACATATAATATGGAATGTAAACAGACCGGCCTGTCTTGCTGTTCCAACTTCAACTTGCATCCAGGTACTTGGCAGCAGTTATCCTGTGTTCCCTGCCAAAAGAACTTCAGACTTTTGGAAAGCTTTGGGATCTCAGTGGCCCTACTTCTGATGAAACCTGTATGTCTGAACATTTGCTTATGAGAGGGTAGGTAAATTGGGGGAGTCTTACTAGGAAACTCTTATTTGAAATACTGTTTTTCCCACTATTTTTATGTATCCTAATGCTATTAAAAATCATTCACTCTAAGAACTTGTTTCCTTTGCCTTTGTGTCAAGATGGCCAAATCCCTTTCAGATAATGTACCCCTTAACAGTTTGGGGTCCCTGGATATCTCCCGGCTATGTGCTGACACACAAAAATAAAATCACATAAAATCACAAATTGCCAACTTTAATACTGTAACAGTCAAGTCAAGTAAAATCAAATGCTGTTGACATTAAAGTACCTCCACTTGCACTAATGACAGAAAATATAGAGCGATGACTTCTACAATAGTGATTTCCTGAGAGCCTACTTTTCTTGGCTCTGGAAGTACAGCAGTACACACTTTGATAAAGACTTTCCTTCAATGAAGCATTTTTCTGTGTGTGTTGGGGAAGGAGTCTTAGCTTACAAACTTATTAAATCAATAAAAATCAATTTAATATAAGATGATTTGAAGAAGTGCTCATTGGGATGGTGTATAGTGCACTGAACAGAGATAACTTACATATAGAGAGAAAGCCTGTAAGAATTGTTAGAAAAGAGGAAGTTTCCAGGAGAAAATCGAGTGTCAGGTTTGGGGCTAGAGCATTCACGTCAGAGAAAAATGTCTGTGAAGACCTTAATGGAGAAAGGGAGGGTGGTATGATGAAGTCAATGAAAGGCCAATGGAGCAATGAGCTTTGGTGATCAACTGATATCAAGTGGGGGAGGGGGTGGAGGGAGAAGAGGGACAATGATAATGTGAGAAAATATAACTACTCAAGTCTCCCAAGTGCATACCCAGAAATAAGTCACTGGGATCCAGGTGCTTTTTTCAGTGAGCATCAGCTTGCTCTGAGGTAGTGCTGCATTTTTCTGTCTCTCAAAACTTCCTAGCTGCACACTGTTTCTTTCTCTGAAAACATGACATTCATTATCACTGTACTACGAGTAGGTGGCAGTGTCATTATGTCAGCCCTTATGAAAGAGACATTATCACCAAAAGCCATTGAGTGCAGGGTTTGGGAATCTCCTGTATTAACCAGCCCAGCAGTAGGGAGGCAAGGAACCTGGGCTTTTAACTTACTGCTAAGGCTCATAGAAACCCAAACTAATCCCTTCTTTCCTGGTATGGCACCAGGAATGCTGGAGTTCTGAAGAATCTGACTCCTTTATAGTGGCAGACCAGGACACCGGCAGTACTTATTTCTGCTCAGAACTGAAGTATTATAAGACTCATACTCAAGGGGCAAATAATCTACCATTTGAGCTATGTCAGCTAAAATATTTCTTTAGTAGCATTTGTAGAAGGAGATGGGAACCAAATCACAGTGCAAACAATGTAGTAGTACAGGAAATGTCTCCTAAGAGAGAATTTTCTGCCCCCATCCAACCTGATACGACAGAGACAGAAATAGAGGGGGACTTTTACTTCATAAATGTTTCCCCTAATTAGTACCTCATGTGGAAAGCACAAAAAATCTTCAAACAACATAGACACTAGAGCACTAGAGTAAAACTCCACAAGTAAAGATATGCATTGATTACTTTCATGGGTCTCTTTTGCTCTCTGTTAATTGCTCTTTATGTTATAGCTAAACAGTTTGAAGAGAATTATCATTTGAAAAGAATATTAAAAGGCCCATTTTTTTGTTTGCTATCACTCTCGTTTCCTATTTTTAATTTTTCTAATAAGGGGATCACTCTGAGGGAATCAAATGATTGTGACTCACACCAGAGCATGAAGACAAAGTAAGAACTCAAAAGAAGGTGCAGGGTATGAGTTTTCACGCATGTTTCTTCCAACAGCACAAATGCTAGTGTTTACTATTCAAGTGGAGAGAGAGGGGAATACCCAAAGCAAAAGATATACTCCATTATTGAAGGAATTTGGTTGACAGATACACAAGTTCTATCCCCATTGCAATCAACTGATATTCTTGTCACACATTTCTCCTCAGAGAACCCTCAACTGAATATAGTCATTAAACCCATCAAAATGAAGCTATCCATTATTTTCTTGGGTAATTGTTTTTCATCCAACTTAAAACTCCACAAATTATAAAAGGCATACAGAGTTTAGTTATTCTTCAGTATGTCTATAGCTCTCATGAGTTATAAAGTACTTTATAATTGCTTTTTGTTAATTATGAGATTAACTTTTTAAAATAAAGAACAAAGGCAAAATAACCCCATAGTACATTTGACAAATATCAAAAGTGTAAAACTTTTAGAGGTATAAAAGCACATTAACATTTAGGAGGAGGTAATTACCTAAGAAATTAGTAATGCTAAGGACAAAATCTGATAAATATTTACTTCTTGATAATCAAGAACCTACAAGCTATTTTATTATTATGATTATAACATATTTATAAACTAGTTCCCTTAAACTGGAAATGCTAAAAGAGTAAAAGTCAAATCATGAATCTGATTCATTTTCCTCCAACATAAATTCCTAATAATGTTGCTCATTAGAGCAAAATAAGTTGCATGTTAATGTACTAAATAAGAAGGCAAAGGTAAAAGGTACATGGCTTTCTCGTTTACCTGAATCCCTCAATAAAAACAGACCAGAACAATTAAAAATATGCAAAAAAGCTTAAAGAACATATTTACTGTGATACTAGGTGCAAGGGGAAAAAATGCTACTGATTAACTTTAATATTATCATCACAGTGAACCAGCAGATAATAACCAAAGAGAGAGAGAGAGGGAGAGGGAAAGAACTAAGTATTGCAAAGATGCTACCATAAAAATAATCAATGAAACAAAATGCAATTCTTTTTATGAAAAAAGGAAAAAACACAATAAGAGCAAGAAAAAAATTTTGTACTGACGCCATTCTCCTTACATGGCACCACTTGCTCATAAACATCTTCCTTTGTGGAAATAATCCTGTGATTCAGAATCAGTTTTTCAGAGTGCAGCATTACAACCCCATTAGGTTGGTAACATTAGGTTGTTACTTATCATAAAACCTTTGAAATGAGATTACTTGGCCCAGATTACTTGTCCAAAATTTTAAACATTGGAGTGAATTTTGAAACATTCACAAACATTTTAAGGACTAGCCAATTGGTAGCAGCTACAGACAAGCAACTAAAGCCAAGGAGACGGTATCAGGAAGGCCAGTCCCTGTCAAGCTCTGACCTCCTTAGTGGACAAACCCTCGGGAGAATGTTCATGTGCACATTCATCTATTCACCCAACGAATATTTATCCAGGGCCTACTATGTGCTGGCTTTCTTCTAAACACTGGGGAAAGCAAAATAGACATTCACATATATGCACTGCTATACCTTCCCTCATAGAATTTATATTTGAGCCAAGGAGACAAGTGATAAGTATATTGTATTTCTGCTGGCAATAAAACTCATAGGGAAAAATGAAGACCATAAGGGACAAGGGAATAATGATGAATTGTGGCTTCACTGTCCATCACAATACATTAGGAGAAGAATTCCAATAGTGAAGAAATGGTTGGGTGACAAGTCCATCTTGAACACTAATATAAACATAATTTAAGGTCATGATATTAGACCTATTGGCTCCATGTTAGTGATGGTTAGGCTGTAAGGCTTTTCTTTTGGCAGGAGAAGTTAAGGTAGAGAGAAGGGATTGGTTGGACCAACATTTCTGGTGTTGTGGTGAGAGGAAGTCTCATTTGATGCATTGCTAGTTCCCGGATTATCATCTCCTTCTGTGCTGGTGCAGAGAACTAGGTAAGCTGGTAGTCTCCAGACACTTAATATTATAGATCTCAATATTCTAATCATATCTTTCTGCAAATTGTAACAAGATCTATCTTCATATCTAAAGAAAGGATTGTTAGCAATATATCTCAACATAGGAAGAACTATTTTGAGATATATTAACAGGAATCTCACTCTTTCAGACCAACAAATTACTTATATTAGGTGAAAGTTTACAACCTCAATTTGATTTTTATTACTCCAAAGTCCTATTACTTCATTCATTTGACATTCTTAACTCTTTCTGATTCTCTAACTTCCCTTTATAAGACTGATGATAAGTATGAAATCATTATTCAAAGATATAGACATGTGCTTTGAATTAAGAGTCTACGCAGTATTAAAGATGATGCAGTAAGTGACCTGGCGACTTGCCCAAGTTTTCTAGGATTTTAGGGGCAATCAGCCTTTATATGCAGACAGTGGAAGCCAGTTAAGCAACAAGTCAGAGAGAATTTCAATCCTCTGTATCCTTTGCCAGTAGACAATAAAAATAGAGCTTAAAAAAACAAACTCAGAAGGGATAAAATAATAATTATCCATTTCAAAAACAATAAATGCTGTAAGACTTCTTTATATAGGTAGAGTGAATTCAAACTTGAATTCAAAGACAACGTTGCACTATGTGGTAAACTAAGAGCATTGCAAGACACTCTCAGACCTATTCCTTGATACAGCTGGCACATGATAAGAGATAAATTAAAGGTACAGGAACTCAAATATCAGTTTACAGACAAAGAACTCAGGCTTCAGATGTTTAGAGTAGATTTGGGGAGAACTTAGATATTTGAAGAACATACAAATGGCAAGAAATGGAGAGGTAATTTAATATAAAATGACTATCATGAGAAAAATATGAGGAGGTGAAAAAATAAGTAGCTTTTTTTCAAACATTCTTTAGGAAATGGGGAAATTGGAGACTGTTGCAACAAGGAGGGGCACAAAAACTAGAGTTGTACAAGGATAACTATAGAACTCACTGTGATCTTAAAAACATGGCGAAAAAACATTCCATCCTCAAAATAAGTTGACTTCCTTTCTTTTATTTTTTTTTTCTTTTTTGCAACACAACCAAATCAAACTTTAGTGCAAGAGACAGAATGTTCTCTGTCACATTGTGAAAAGCAAATACTCTTTCCATTCATTGTGACTTTAAATACGGCTAAAGAATAGTACCACTCTTAGATCTTGTTAACAAATAGGCCACTTTAGAAGTTTTCTAGAAGTATACCATCTTTCAGGAGCTGCAGTACTGCTGAGCCTGTGATGTATTCAAGGTTATTTCCTTTTCTCCAGTGCTGTGCATGTGAGTGAGGGGGCAGTGTGGTTAACACACTATACTTCTTTTCTTAAAGAACAATTAAGCACACAGAATTTAGTCATTCTCCCAGGAAAATGAGAAAACTGCAAGCTGTTCTCTAACTTACCAAGCAATGTTATGAAGACTCTCAAAAGTCTCTGATGGGAAAAAAACATAAACAGGAACTATAACATTCACACTTCTCCTTAGTTCTGGTTCCATGTAACAACCAGAGGCAAAATTTTAGATGCTTCTTGTGCATGGTATATTTCCTATGAACATAATGAAAATCATATTCTGGAGATAGGAAACCTTCAAAAATTTTGGTAATTAAAAGGCATACTTACTAAAAATTGAAAGAATTATGTCTGACTAGGTGAGTATGCACTGAACAGGCACTGTCTTCATAAAAAAAAGTCATAATACTAATACAATAATAATAATACTGGTAAGCTAACATATTTACTATGTGTTTGGTTTTTCATATGTTATCTCACTTAAAGTTCACAATAGCCTCTCTATGAAGTAAGGGTTATGATTGAAAAAGTGAGGCTTAAAGAAGTTGAACTTACTTGCACAAGAACACCAGGACTCATCAGTGTCAGAATCATGACACTGATTCTCGCATCATGATCTGACATCACTGATTCTGACAACCATGATCCAAACCCCAAATGGGGCCTCCCTGGTGGCGCAGGGGTTAAGCGCTGCGCTGTGGAGCTGTCGGCAGCGGCGACGCGAGTTCGACGCCCGGCCAGAGAGAATCCCACATGGCGCGGCAGACCTCTCCTGCCTTGCCCACTGCTCCCCTCAGCAGTGTATCTCTGATCTGCCTGTTCTGCTACCCGCTCTGTCTCTGGTGAATCCTCTCGCCACCCCACACCTCTGGCCTGTACCCCAGCTTGTATGTAAAAGTAAAAAATAAATCTTTAAAAAAAAAAAAAAAAACCCCAAATGGTCTTACTCCAGACCTAGTGCTCGTTCTCATTAAACCTCTACTGTTTTCCTGCCTGTTAGTAATTCTGAAATGAGCAGGAAAGTTCCTAATCCTTTTAATTTGTATTTCTTATAATTTTTGCTTTCTGCATTCTGTTCTAAAGTGATATGAATATCCACTTGCTTGAGATAAATGAATAGAATTCAGGAGTTGGTCACCAAAAAAAGGTCAAGAAAGCAATTTCCATAATGAATTAGGGAGTCCTTCTGGAGAAGTCAGAGAATGGAGATTGGTTGCTCCTTCTTTAGGTCCTACCCAGCACGTGTGAGGGCACCCTCTTAGGGTTTCCATCTGATGTAAAACATTAAATATTAGGAAATATTAAAATATTAGGAAGATGTCTCTGAGGCTGCACCAGAGCTATATCCAACTTGGAGATAGGAACATAGAGAAGGCTATTGTAGAATTTTCCCTTTAGTACCCTTTAGTACCTAAGCCTAATGCATATGCCTTAAAAGAGACTCAAAATATTTGACTACTTGCTTAAGAGAGCAGCATTAATCCTGAAAAAAAATTTACAAAGGCGGGGTACTAGTCAATGTAGAATTCTTCAAATATAGTTGCAGTGTTATCAGAACTAAAAATATGACATAGTGAAAAATATTAACAGGACTAATAAGAGCACTTTAAATTTCTTTTACCAGAATTTATATAGTTAATGATCAAATATGATCAAATGTAAAATTATATAAAGAAAAATATAGGGGTAGGAAAAGTATTCTTTCCACAAGTTAATATCCATCAGTCACCTTTTAAATGCCTGTTATTATAATATGTGTCACAGAAGACAAGAAAGAAGTAGATTCATTGACTAAGACTTAAAATAATTGAAGTCGTAAAATAATATGAAGACTTAAAAAATACAGAAAAAAATAACATTTATCAGGGGGATAGTCACATATTTCCAAACTTCATTTTGGTAATTTGGAAATTACACAAAGTCTGAGTCAGAGTAAGTAAAATTACTTAAAGAGCACAGTGTCATCTTTTCAGTATCGCACCCTCAGGGTATAAAGGCTGACTATACTGAAAACAATGCCACCTTTCCTTCTGATATCCATTAATGTTTATAAATCTCTGAAGGATTAGACTCAGAGGCACCTTGTCAGGTTTAGATACCTTATCAATTTGTTTCCTCTGCTCTTGAGTCTTTATATGACCACTTCTGCTAGCTGGGGTGATGAATCTTTTCATACTTTTAGATAGATTAAAGAAAAGATTAAAAATCTTTTTAGAAGGATTAAGATAAAGAGAGGAAACTTGACATCATGATGATTTTTTTTTTCATTCCTTCTCAAGATTCCCCCTTGAGACTTAATAAATCTGTAATTAAAGCAGCTGATTTTAATAAACATCCCTTTCAGGACAAAATCTTAAGAGAGTTGAGCATCTTTTATTGTCCAGAGAGATAACAAAATTTTTTAAATATTTTTAGATAATTTGAATAAATGTGCTTGGATGATCACAAACACAGTATTAAGAATAGTGAAATGTGCAGACTGAAGAAGCAACTGCAGTGACAGAGGAGAAAGCAAGTACCTGGGGCTTCCATACCAGGACATCACTTAGGTGAACTTCAACCAGGAGGATTTCTTGTCCTTCTTTTCTTTTGTACTGAGTCTATATGTTCACCACTATGAAAAATGTGAAACATCCGGATGTATAGGTGATATTTGATATAAAGCACAATTTAGACTTGGGAACTGTAAAGGGAAAATGAAAGGACAGCTCATAAAGGGAATGGAGTCCTAGAGTGAGTGGAGTGTTTCCACTTGATGTTTCCAAGGTGCTAAACTGCACTTCAGCTCAAAAGCAGACTTCAACTAATGGAGCAATAAGCTCAGTAACTCTAGTCAAACAAAAAAGAAATAAATGATGAATAACACTATCCTGTGCAGGTCTAATCACTCATTTATATTCTCTAGAGAACTACTACTGATGCCCTAGCATCCCATGACCTAATAGTCTTCCCAAAGTTTACTCATTTACCCAATAAAAACGTGTTTATTTATCTCTGAATGAACAAACAAATTTATTTCTCTGTAATAGGATATCTGCTTCTCTTGTTAAGAAAGCACCTCACAGTCTTTCCAGGATGCCTCTCCTCCAAATAAACACTCAGTGACTTTAGGCAAAGAATATTATTCTCATTCTGCATTGTGTAAAGTAGTATTCCTCTCATTTTTATCTGTAATTCCCAAAATTGTGACCAAAGTTTATTAGTTCATTGAAATTATCAATACAATGGCTCACTTTAGGCAAAGAATATTACTCTCTTTCTGCATTGTGAAAGTTACACTAAAGTAGTATTCCTCTCATTTTTATCTTTAATTCCCAATATTGTGCCCAAAGTTTATTAGTTGATTGAAATTATCAATACAAGAGTTTAGTTGTCATTCTAAGAGTAAAGTAAGGAAGAACCTACAGAACAGCTCTTCCTAGGAAACGACATAAGAACCTTGGTCTCAACTAGAGTGTAAGGATGGAATGCCAGCCAAGTAAGTGTTCCTATTCAGGATAGTCCATCAACAATGAGTAGAATTCAAGTTCAAGTTTTGTATCTTCACTTATTAGGCATATGCCCCGTGGAATTTACTTAATATCTCTAAGTCTTCGCTT
Organism: Scalopus aquaticus; assembly: GCA_004024925.1. Taxonomy (NCBI): domain Eukaryota; kingdom Metazoa; phylum Chordata; class Mammalia; order Eulipotyphla; family Talpidae; genus Scalopus; species Scalopus aquaticus. The sequence continues at coordinate 54,062 of PVIJ01009515.1, read as the reverse complement.
CCTCCTTTGTAAAATGAACACAGTAAGTATATTTCTTTGTTATGGATGTCAAAGTAAACATTATTCTATCCTTATATTATCAATTTTGTTGATCTATGTATCCCCAAGAAAGGGAAGAATTGGACATTCCTGCTTCTTGTCTAATACTTTTTTCTTGCTCATTCATATGCAAAGAGGAATAAGATGCCATTTGAACATGAAAAATCTGATATGCATTGTCACATAACCATGAATGGTGTAGCTGTATTGAAAAAATGGATTGAGGAACATTCCACTCAGTTCTCTTCAAAGGTGTCAAGGTCATCAAAGACAAAAAAAGACTGAAAAATTGTTACAGATTAGAGGAGACAAATATAATGTGTGATCCTAGGTTAAATTTTAGTGTAGAAAAGGGGGCATTAGTGAGGAAATTGGCAAAATATGAATTAATTATATAAATTAGTTAATACTATTGTTCCACAGTAAATTCTTAATTTTGACAATTGCACCATGCTTAGGAAAAGTTGGGTGTAGAGTATACCAGAATTCTGTACTATTTTTGCAACTTTGCTATAAATCTAAACATTTCCACTTAAAATTTAAAAACTAAAATAAACATAAAAGGACCTGAGCTTATCTTTCATCTGTCATTCCACTCACTAAGGAAGGATTGTGTCTGGCTGACACAGGTAACAAACCGACATAAAGGAGGCCTAATTAGCTGTTTACCCTCCCTTATTTCTCTCTGAAATTATCTATTCTTTAGGAAAACACTTTTTAATGAAGTTATATAGTTTGTTCTTGTATAAAGTCACCTCTGTATGCCAACCTAGCCAATTCTCTCTATATCTAGCTCTAGGAAAAGCAGGAATTCTTCTTTTCAATGAAATAATAGTTACAGCCTCCAATCTACCTTTTCAAGAAATAGGACTGATGCTGCATGTTGCTTTCATCTGGCATTACACATCTATTTCTCAAGTTGGTAAAAAACAGAAAATAAGAGATTTATATATTTTCTTTGAGGAAGTATATGTAAAATTATGTATATGAGTTCAAAGCAATATCTAGTCCCTACAGGAATTGATGAGAGCAGGTGGGAAACCAGTTCTGGAACACTGCAAAGGCAGAAGGCCAGGAAGAAAAGACTTCTTACTTAAATGGAGCTGCATTTAGCTCCTAGCTCAAGAAACAATGCAACATCCTAGCTCTTAGCACTCTGATGGGAAAAAAGAGCAGAATTAGCAGTAAGACTGAGATGTTGGATGAGAGGTCCTGTTGAGGAGTCAAACTAGCCAAGAAGTATAGACTATCTAGTTTAGATAGCTTAGATAAATCTAGGCCCAAATACTGAAGGTAAATCTTGGGTATTTTTTACTGTAGTCATTTGAGTATGAGAAGGAGTTGTGTTATATATTAAGTCATAGACTTGACAGAGACTTAATTATAATACTTTTCCAAATTGAAATTTAAAATTACATTTATTCCATTAAATTAAACTAGAAAATTTTACTTCAGTGCAGTAGTTTTATTTAACTAATCATTACATATCTTATAAAGATATCTTGTTATGTAGATCATGGTTACACTGTCATGTACCTCCTGTGGCAAACCGTAAAATACAAATGGACAATTGAGTCATATTCAGTGAATGTAGTAAGAAGTACCGGGTGAGTCAAAGGGGAGAGTTAAAGATCACACAGGACAGCTGCTATTCAACCAGCAACAGAGGTCTCTTCAAAATACAATTTCTCAAGAAAATCCACAAATCTAGGTTCTGAGAGGTTTTCATAAAGATGATACTAAATAATTTTTAATATTGACAAGAATTCTTAATTAAAAATTCATATTAGTAGGCATATCATTGGTTCCAAAGTGAAACAGTAGGATTGTTATAGGACTAAAGAAACTGTTCACTAGTCAGTTAAAATGGAGATTACATATAAACTGGCTTACTCTTTTCCTTTGTGAAAAAGAAAATTAAAAAACTAAAAGACTTCATAGTTTTCAGTGAACAGAAATGGATATACCACTTAACCAAGTGATTTGAAATATAATTTATACATTACACTAAAAAGGGGGTGTAGGAATGGGACAGAAAGCAGAGAAAGCAGGTTTATAGATTAAAAGAAAAAGAGAGAGATGAGGAAAGAGTTAAAAAATAAAACAGCGGGGCCAAATGGTTCTGTGAAAGCATACCGTAAGAAGTTAAATAAATGTTCAACTGATAGAGTTCCACTTTTCTGTGTATCTCATTTATTCATTTCCTAATTAATTTAAGTAAATAAAACAATATTGAATGTCTTTGGATACCCAACATGGTCTATCTTACAGAAACAGATGCGGTAGTGAAGAAACCAGGCCCATGAACTCACAGAGATTACTTTCTAGTGAAGAATCAGAAGACGAATAGATAAATCACTATTTAAACTGTCAGTGGTAGTAAATTATATAGACAAAAAATACCGAGACAAGACAGGGAGAGCTCATCGTTATACTACTTCTCTGGATAGTTGGTCAAGGAAGACTTACGGTAAGTTAACATTTTAACAAGCATGTTAAAAAAGTAAAGGAGCTATGCATGAAGTTAACTTTTTAGTTTTAAATCATCTCTACAAGGGCAGGCATTGTTCATCACTGCCTAGCACACAGGAGTACACTCTGAGAGGAATAACCAAAATAGTCTTGCATGGAAAACCTAAGAGGAGACACAGCATATCATCCCCCAAACTGGAAGAGCTCAAGGGCATTGTATTAATCTGCCATAAGCGAACACTATAAACATGGTGACTTAAACTATATAAACCTCTTTTCTCATAGATCTGGAGGTAGAAGTCTACACTCAAACTGCTGTCAGGGTTGGCTTCTGGTGAGATCTCTCTTTCTGGCTTGCAGACAACTACCTTCTCACTGTGTTCTCACATAGCTTTTCCTCTATGTGCCTGCAATAGACAGAGGTCCCTGGTGCCTCTTTCTTTTCTTGTAAACACAGCAGTCCTAAATCTAAACATACCCTAGAAATTTGGTGGTACAATATGACTGTGGAAATAAGAGGGGAGGAGTGGAGAATAAGGAGCAAAGTAGGTGGAGACCCAGTGTATTATGTTGGATGAATAGGGGTGTTTTGATGGTGGGGTGGGGTGGGGTGGTGACATATATTTGAAAAGGTGCAAACCTATAATTCTGAATCATAGTATTGAAAAATCAGTGTTACCTCAATAATAAAATAATACAATAAAAATATTAAAAAAGAAACATTAGATAATTGCATTTGAACTGCTAGCCTTTATAATATACAATATATACTGGAAATCATGATACAAGTATATGAATATACTTATTTAACTTTTTCAAATTGTAAAGATAATTAAAGAGAACTTGAAAATGACATGAAAATAAAATGAAGGAAAATTAAAAAAAAAAGTATCATTCTCAACAAACTAGGCCCCATCATTATGATCTCAACCCTAAAAGAGGTTTCATCTTCCTAAATCCCTATCTCCAAATACAGTATCAGGGTTTCAGTATATTGTCTTTGGGAAATATTATTCAGTCTGTAACAGTTATTGTATCCTGTGAAACTGATTAGGAGTCTTTAATCACAAGCAATAAATACTGACCATGATTAATTAGAACAAAAGTATGTGTCAATAGGATGTCAGAACAAAATTGCCTTTACGCCTGGTACCCCTAGAGCTGGGTGATACATAACCAATACGATCATAATCTATGGCCTTATTCCAGAAGTTCTGAGAGTATAAGGAAATTATGATAGATCAGACTTTGGAAAGTTCAAATATCAGATAAACACCAGAGACTTTGAAAGCTGAAACTAACGAAAGTCTCTTCAGAGGCCCCCCTCAAGGTGAAAGAACTACAATAATTTCAATTTGTGGTTCTCCAATTAATGGTAAAATTTTTAGAGAAAGAATTTGCTCTAGTATCACGTACACATGTCTTTGTAAAGAGAGGTCAAGAAAATCAATAGACAGCTATACTGAGCTTTTCTTCAGTTGGCCTAGGGTGGTCCCCAGACGTATAGCAAGGTGCTGTAATCAGAAACAGGAGGAATAGACTTTAGACAGGCAAAAATGATAACAGCTAAAAATTTGAGGACACAAGAAAATGGGCTCTGAAGCTAGAGTGCTGAGATTGGAATCCCAGCCCTGTCTTGTGTTCACTAGCTCTGTGGTTTTGCACAAGTTACTTAATGGAGCTATACATCAGATGCCTCATATTTAATTAGAAATAATTCCTAGACTATCTCAAAAATTGCTGACTTAATTCACTCAAAACAATACCTGATGCTGTGCTCAAAAAATATTATCTAATATTATCTTATCTGGGATTGAATTTCCTTATTCATGATCCAATGTATATTTTGCTATAGAAAATAATTTCCCCTAATGATCTTTCCCTAAGATAATTTTATAACACATATGTAAACACATGTACACACGTGCACACAGGGACATTTATATAGGTCTCATACGTTTTTTACTAAGCATGTTATTGGAAAATATGCTCATAAAATTACCTTTGATAAAATAATACTTGTGAAGATTCAAACTTGCTCAAAGACCACAGATCAAAGCAAAAAATTATAGTATTTAACAGGCTAAGAGGAGAGAGCCAAAGAGTGAGGATGGATGTTAGTAACTATTATATAAAAATGTTTTATCAGGCAGAGAGAATACCGAGTTAATGAAATTCTTACATGATAAAAAATTAAGAGACACTACAATTGTTGGAAAGTCTAACAACTAATAGCAATAAAGTCATAAAGGGGAAAATAAAGAAAATGAAATTCAACAATAGTGTAGCATGATGAAATTAAATTAAATTGAAACAGTAAATGCCTTAATTATAAAACTTATTACAGTGCATTTTGCAAAATTGTTTATAGAATCACCGCTGCCACTCAGCCAAAAGCTCTATGAGACATAACTCATTTAATTAAAAAATTATTGCATATTTGCTATTTATCAGGTACAGTGTTACTAAGTGGGGTGGACCAATGAACAAGTCCATATCCTACCTAAAAGTGTACAGATTCAATCTGATCTATTTTTGTAACCCTTGCACCCAACATACAAGCCTAAAAATGAAATAAAGGAACTAGTGGCCATTCTCCCAGTGACAGGTGGCTAAATAAAGTTGCTCACTGAACTCAGATAAATGTCTCTAAAAGGAAAATCAGTAACAGTTATTTGAACTAAATATGTACCAGACACTGCTTTCACTGCTTGGCTTGCATTTTCATTAAATTCCTAGATTATGGAATGTTGCTTCCTTGTGATAGTTGAGCAAACAATAGGTAAGTAATTCTTGCAAGTGCATGTGGATAGTAGTGAGTAGTGGCATTGAAAATCCAACCAGGTATGTCCGATTTGATACTTTTAAATCCTCTTAGATAATTTTAATTTCTAGGGCATTTCTAAGAGGAGCTTTATCTGTGAATCTCATATTTTTATAGAGCTGCAGATAATTCTCATGCAGGTACAGTTGAAAAAAATGTAAAAAAAAAAAATTCAACCAGTGGTTAGCATTAATGATTGAGATTTGAGTTATATTACATTGAACATGATCACTGCTTCTTTATCCTAAGCTAAACTTACATTTGTGACATTTTGTGAAATATTTATACCCATTGTTTCAAATGATCCCTACAACTCTGTAGTACAGTGGTTGATAATAGTGCGGGAAAACATGAAATTAGTTTTTTAACCTCCTCCTTTACAATGTATAGACTGAGATTTAAGAACTTTAATTGACTTGTCCAAAGACACAGGAAGAAAGTGAGTTTCTTTGTAATCACCAACCCCACCCCAGCTCTCCAAATGTATTTCCCTAGTATTGTTTACATTAAAAGTATACTTCTACCACAGAGGTTTGTTTGAGCCTCCTGTGACATGTTCAGATGTATTTTTAAAAAGCAAAGAACTAATTCCAAAATGTGAGACTTATCCTAAAGTGTGTATATAAGAAAGTCAGTGCTAAATTCTGAAGTACTCTAAAAATGTTGAAGAGAACAAAGAATAGATCTTAAGAAAATAGTCTGAAATCAATGAGCAGAATTACTCTAGAAATCAATGTCACCATAGGAGACAAATGGCTGAAAGTGAGGACAAATTAGAACTGCACACACAATGTTATACAGAACCCAAACAGGCTGTGATTTCCAAGGCTGCATATAGAGACATTTGATCCTATGAGCGTAAAGTAATAGTCTTTTTCTACAAGGCTCTAGGGAGAAATCATCTGATTACAGTGTCTGAGGTAATACAACCCTATCAACAACAGAATAGACAAGACAACAGAAATGATTGGGGGAGTGGAAACACTGATTTCCAAGTTAGGGCAGAAGGACCTTAATGTGTTTAAATTGGTGTTCTAATGACAAATAGGCCCATGATTCTGAATCGTAATACCACTTCGCCAAATAAAGATAGATGTTATTTAGTCTAATTTATGTGGGTTTATAAAAACAAACCAACTGACCACTGAGAGTTATGGCTGAAAGAAACTAAAGTTATCTTCTTTCTCTGAAAAGTAATATTAAAACTACTCAAAAAAGTGAAAGTGTAACTTAGCTTTTTAAAATAAACGGTAGTGGCAAAGGTTGTTGTTCATTCACTCGTTCAATGAACTTTTATTGAGTAATTGCTGAGTTAGGCATTTGTATTAGGGATGAGGCTAAAGAAGTAGTAAGTCATTACATCTACCCTAAAAGAGTTAACTTTTAATTAAAAATGCAGTTGTAAATAGATGCTGTAGGTGATGTAAATAAATGTAGAAGGTGATGTGTCTTAAAATGCAAGTATCTGAATTATGATGAAAATAGAGGTTAAACAAGTTTTTAAAGGAGGTGGGACAAAATAAACTATATTGTAAAAAAAATCTTTGATTCTTTCACGTGGCTTTATAAGTTCCTATGTTTTTATACACTCTCTGCAAACATTTTAACGGCTACAAAATCTGTCACGAAGTGAAAGTGCTCAAATCTCACTGGCAGAAGGGGAATAGGCAAAGTGCCAAACCAGGTGGTAACTGACAGATCACTTTACACATTGGTACCCCAGAATGTCAACCCTATCAGTGAGGAATGTCACTGCAGCTGACATGAAGATTGGGTCCATATTTGAGCTCTGCTAACAAACACATGCTTTAACTTCCATTGGAAGATAACAGAGACTTGCCTCTTTATCATGCACTTTTAAGGGTACTAGCTTGCTACTTCAGCCTACTTTGGGCCAGTGGCTCATCTGTGGTAAAACTGAACTATGTGGAAGTAGCCCACACAGAAGTGGGGTTAGCAACTGGGTGCCTTCTGTGGCAGTCTCATTGTGAGGCCCATTGATAGCACTGGGGTCATCATCCTCCCCTTTTGCTTAATATCTGGAGTGATAGTTTATTTACTGCCTCTAAAACTTGTGGGTTGCCACAATCCCTTCCACATACATCCTGAAAGGCAGTAGGTGTTTAACAATTTGCACTGATATCTAATATCTCTTTAATGGGACCAGTGAATAATGCATGTTCCGGGTCCTGTTCTATTTTGCATGCACTAATGTATTTTAATCTCAGAATAACTTTAAGAAGAAAATATGATTATCCCCATTTTATGTATGAAGAAATAACTGCTTAGATAGCCTGCCCAAGCTCACTCAGTATAGCTATGAAGGAGCTGGTATTAGTATCCAGGCTGTCTAGACAGAGAACCTGCTTGTATTACAATGAGATTCCACAGGACCATGCCTGTTGAATTAAGCCTGTGACTGGCAGGAGAATAGATCCCCATTAATGGAGTGTGTGCCCTATTAGAGTCAAAGGTCCTCCTTCAGGGCAAGTTCATTAGACCAACAACCCCCTCAACTAAAGAACTGTATCTTATTTAACAAGGAAATAAGGAATTCCAGCTCTCACCAGGTCACTGTGGCCACAAAGTGAAAATAATCTTTGATTCTTACTTTTTCTCATCCATGTTTTGCCTGGTGGGTCAGCTGAGATCCAGGTACCCCAGGCATCTAAATACATTACACAGTGAGGAAAACTGAAGGGGGGAAGAGGGATGAATCCAAGTCCTTGATAAAGACTCAAGAGAGGAGTCACAGAAACCAGAGGCAAATTCTCATCCCAATGACAGTGGAAGTGGGCTGAGATCATAAAACAAAACCAGCTGAGATGCAAACTATGAGACAAATCATTCTGAATCAAAATGCACCACTAAGGACAAGAAGGCAAGCATGTGGGAACTAAAGCAACAGTCACTGGTGTTATGCTGTCACACTCTGGGAGGCATACTAGCTGGATCTTGTCCTCTTCTCAGCAGCACGATGATAGTAGCACATTCTCTTGTTCCCATTGGCCCTCAGACAGCACTCAATGGGCTATGTGTTGAATAGTATGCTTCACATATTTGTACCATCAACAACTCTATACAGTTGGATTAGTATTATTTCCATTTTAAAATGAGTAAACAGATGCCCAAAGTGATGAACTACTGTTTCAGAATCATTGTCACAGAGCAGGATTCAAAACTAAGTAGTTTGGCTCATCATTAACAATCACAGTACATATTCTTTTAGAGGCTAGATAGAATATATCAGTTGTATTTGTTCAGAGTAATTTCTTTGGTATGTCTTGGTGTCTGGTAGATATGATAAGAGGGAAATGATTCATGTATTTATCAATGTAGAATTGGTATGGTACATTCTGTTATCCTTTACTAAAAACACAGCTTAATATGGTGATTTTATGCTCTCTCCTTACCTACACCTTGAAATATATCTATAATCAAAGTCATTGCTTTGTATTGGAAGGCTCTCAGGTTACCTTTTGACATACTAAATAGCACTACAAGGTATATGAAAGCAGAACTGATTACATAAAAGGATCCTTCTTGGAGAGATTATCTACGAGTTATCTGAAAAAAAAAAAAAAAGATCCTAGGTTCTTCAAGATCTTTAGTCATCATACTCTATTAAATCCAGAACTTTTAGTAAAATGATGCAAATGTACTTCCTCCTTCATTACTTTCAGCTTTTATGAGGACTTTGTCTTTCCTCATCACATTTTAATATACAATATACAGGTTTAATATACAATTTACATTTTACATACTACAATTTAATATACAATTTACATTTTAATATACAATATATAATCAGTACAACATTTGAATAGCAACCAAAGTGATTCCAAGGAAAGGGTATGCAATAGATTATAGTGTCAAGATCAAGAGGATCAAGACATAATATCTGTTATGATTCTATATTTTAAGCCACTTAGCCATAATCAACATAATCCCCACATACACTCAGTTATACGGTCATCCCAAATACTCTTCATTTGTTTTCAATATATTCCTCTCTTGAAGCCCTGTCCCTCACTGCAGAAATCTGAATAAAAGGAATTTAAACAGCTTTTTTTGTGAAATCAAATCATTGTAAGTTACAAGAAATTAAAGGCCACTTTGAAGGTGAACACTACTCATAATAAATAGAGCAGAGCTTTGTGAAAATTATCGGGAAAAAAATAGGTAATTTTGGCTGTAGAAGTGGCATCATATTTCTACATGTAAGTGATTCCTCAGTCTAATAGCAGAAGATTACAACATTCTCACTGAAATTTCAAGTATGCAATGCTTTCTACTCAGATCATAGCAAAGCCCTGGAGAATATATTGAATATGAGAATTTGCAATGTTCAATCACAGACTGAATTTGCAATGTTCAATCACAGACTGAATATAAGATGAAATCTGATTTCATTATGGTTTATCAATAATCAGTAAAGGTAATTTCCAAATATTTTCTTATAAGGTTCTTTAACAATGCAATTGAGGTACCCTGAATACTGTAAAATTTAGCTACCTATAGGTATTACTGAACACTATGTTGTAATTATAAAAGGTGTCTTTTTTTATTTTTACAGATTTTCCACTTATACTCACTAGAGGGTAGCACAAATGACTCCTGAAAGAACTAATGTATTGTTCCCCAAGGTGAGAATACGCTAATAGATTTCCAGGAATGCTTTCTCCAAGAATCAGTTATTACAAAGAGTGTCAATATTGTTTCAATTAATATGTTATCGAGAATGTATCAAATTCCTATTCTGTTCTACAACACCATGATTTTTGTGTTATCGATTTCTTCTACTGAAACTTCACCTTGCAGTATTCAATCTGAGAACCATATGTACCAATTCCCCTTATCAAGCATAATGTCTTCTTAAAATTTTTAATAAAATTTGCCCTTTTGGCCAGAACCATCTTGCAGTAAGTCACCAAAATGAGCAACACATAGGGAAAGAGAGGCACCTGCTCTATGTTCTCTAGACCTTTTAGCAAACATGGAGTTGTTCCTCTAGCCCTGTAATTGTGAATATAAGAAAGGTGATATTGCAGACAACAAGAGGATGGGCGCTGTTCAAAAAGGACCCCTCCCATGACTGTTACCATGGCAAAACTGGAAGAGTCTACAGTGCTACCCAGCATACAGTTGGCATTTTGTAAACAAACAAGAGGAGGACAAGATTCTTGCCAAGAGAATTAGTGTTTGCATTGAGCATATTAAGCACTCTAAGAGCTAACATAGCTTCCTGAAATGTGTGGGAAAAAATGATCAGGGAAAAAAGACGCCAAAGAGAAAGATACTTGGGTTCAATACCAGAACCTGTTAATCTTAACTAGAAGTTTGTACACTTTGACCAACATGTCCCCATTATTCCCACCCCCAAACCTCTGGTAACCACCACTCCACCCTGTTTTTGAGATTGAATTTTTAAATTCCATATAAAAGTGATATCATACAATATTTGTCTCTTTGTCATATTTAACTTACTATTAAGCCGTCGAGTTCCACTAAAGTTGTCACAAATGGCACAGTTTTCTTCTCTATCATGGCTGAAAATATTTAAAAAAAAAATTTTGTATTCCATTGCTGTTGAATGAAATGTTCTATTTTTAACTGTTAGTAACACATGGCCTAATACTGGTTCAAGTCCAATATTTTCATTGTTTATTTTCTGTGTAGATTTTCTGTTTATTTCTGTTCATTGTTGATAGTGCTATGTCAAAGTCCCCATTATTATTGCATTGCCATAAGTTTCTCCCTTCAGATATGTTACTATTCACTTAATATTTTCATTTGCTCCAAGGTTGTGTAGATACATATTTTTGATTGCCATATATAATCTTGTTGATGAATTGATCCCCTAATCATTATAAAATGACCACCTTTTCTGATACCTTTTCTGGCTCAAACTCCATTTTAATAAACTATAAGTATCCCTCCCCTCTTGTGATTTTGTCTTGCATGGAATATCTTTTGCTATCCCTTTATTTTGAGTCATAAGTGTGTCCTACAAGGTGGAGTGGGCCAGTTATAGACAGTGACTAGGGACTTTTATTTTATCATTCTGCCACTCTATACTTTTTGATTAGAGAATTCAGTCCATTAACACTTAGAGTAATTAGGTAGGGACTACATTAATGCTATCTTATTAATTACTTCTTTGACACTTTAATAGTTCTATCGTTTCATCCTTTCTTGCTATCTTCCTTTGTAAACTGAAAACTTTCCAGAGTGGTGTGTTTGATTCCCTTCTCTTTGTGTATCCATTTTAGATTTTTGCTCTGTGGTCCCGATGAGGTTTACATGGTTTACATAATATGATATACGCACATATATCATACTATGTAAGCCATGTAAACCTCATGGGGACCACAGATCAAGCATACACATACATATGTATATGTATTATCTGATAACAATTTAGCTTTGCTTGCATACATTCTTTTTACTCCTTATGTTTTTGATGTTATCATTTACATCTTTCTTATACTGTGTATATATTAACAATTTGTTGAAACTATAGCTCTTTCTAGTACCAGTGTTCTGTAATCCCTATATTAGCTTTAAGTCAGTAACATACAACCATATTAGAGTGTTTGGATATTCTAACCTGTTAGATACTAGTGTGTTCTATATTTTCATAAGCTTTCACATTGCTAATAAGTATCCTTTTGTTTCAGATTAAAGAAATCCTTTTATCATGTCTAATAAGGTACAATTAGTGGATAAATTCCCTCAGATTTTGCTTATTAAAGAAACTATATAGTCTTCAATTCTGAAGGCCAACTTTATGTAAAGTCATTGACAGTGGACATCAGTGATAGGGATCAGGCTTAGGTGTGCAGGTGCACAGATGGAAGAACTTGCTTTAGATTGGTGTCAGTGCCCGATAGTGACAGAGAGCAGACCCATAAGTATCAGAGATAGACCCTAGCTGTCAGTGCACTCACTTGTGACGTAGTACTCTTTCCCCTGATTCGTGTATGTGAAACGCAAAGTCTTAACTACTCAAGAAAAATGTTTCCTACAGTTCTAAGTAAAACAAAGAGGAGCCCATGACTAATATGAAATTTCAAAAATATCTCTAAATGATACATTTTTAATATTACCAGGATATTCATTGCAAACTTATGATATCTGGCTTCAAGCAAGACCTCAAAATTTCTGTTTTAATTTGTTTCATTCTCACTGATTATGTAGTAAAATTTTCAAACTTGTAATTTAAAGTATGCTTCTCTCTCTTCAAACTCAGAGCCATACCCTCACCCACTTCTTAGAGAGAAAAACACACATATTCCCTCCCTTTCCCAAAGTTACCATGAATATATGTGGTCTATACATCACCCTTTCCCACTTTCCCTGAAATACTTAAGATAACCAAAATCAAATCTTTGGTTAAATTCCTTCCAGGTATTTTTCCCCAAGTCTTCATCAAATTTGCATTATTATCCATCCAACAACTAAAGCCAGAAACTTAACAATAATGCCTCCTTTTCTCTGAGTACCCAACACATAATATTCTTATTGATTTTATCTCAAAAAAAATGTTCCCATTTAATCCACATCTCTCCATTTTCATAACCTTCAAATTTGTCCAAATCAACATCTTCTCTTCTTGATTGTAGCAAAAGCTTTCCAACTGGTTTTCCAGCTTTTATTCTTTCCTATTTTATTTTCATTCTACCCAATCCATTATCCACTTAACAATCAGAAAAAAATATGTATTTCTTATTGTATTCTCATGCAAAGAGTAGTTCCTTCCTTTAGAAGTTATAATTAAATCCTAATCCTTTGTCAGTGCTTTCAAACCACTATCTACTATACTATATTTCCCAGCCTACTATACTCAAATCTGCCCACTTTCTCATTTACTAATCTCCAACATCACTTATATTCCTTTGATTTCTCAAACATATTAAAGTTTTCTTATAACTTTGGGTGTTTCCTTTCCTTGAAGTATTCTCATTCTTTAGTTTAATTCACTTATGTCTTATCAAAACACCATATTTGCCACCACTTGAAATCACCCTGTTTATCTGTTTCCCCGATTGAAATTTTCTTCCATGAAAGCAGGAGTTATATTAGACTAATTCACGTACACTGCCATCAATTAAATGCATAAAAACTATCAGTGAGAGAGACTAAAATATGTGTTACTAAATAGCCCACCCAAAGTCATTTGAAAATAATAGGGTAATATATAAATCTTAAAAGTTTACATTAAACTAAATTACTCAATATTTTCAGACTTAAATTTTGTTTAAAAAAGTTCTATAGCTTTGATCTTACAGTTTGTTGGTTGCTTTTTGTTTGTTTGGGGGGAAGAAAGAAACAGAGCTTCAGGATGAAAAAAATATTTCAAGTTCTATATTACTGATACTGAAACAAGTGATTTTACAAGATAATGCTCAAAAAAATACATGCATCTCTCACCACTCTCTCATCCAAAATCCAATACTTGGAATAACTGATGAATTTAAAGAATAAAATTTTGTGACATTTTTATAATCCAATAGGATAGCACAACTCAATATGCCTGGAGCACAGACACTGTGTTCATCTCTATTTTGCTTCTTTTGATACAGAGATTTTGTGCAAGTGAACACAATGAAAATAAAATAATTTCAAAAACACTTGACACATATATAGCAAAGGTGTCCTAAAGTGTTTCTGTCAATTCTTAGCACTTCAGCATATTAATTTGTAACAAAACATTGGCTTCTGAATTGTTGATGCAAAAGCAATTATAAGAACTATGACTCCAGGAACATATCCTCTTACGAAAAATGAAAATTTATTGTGTTAAAGCTCTATGTTGCCAGAAAAGCAAAAGTTATAAAGAAGATGCCATGAACTCTGAAAACAGTATTGGTAAATGCCATGCATTGAACAATTTTATTAGAAAATGTACTCAAATGGCATATATTTCAGAACTATATTCATTTAAAAAATTAAATAGTTAATTAAAAGTTACAAGAATAGAAGCAAAAATTTTATACACTTTAACCAAATTCAGCATCGACACTCTCAGAATTTTACAAGGCCAATAATTTTATAACAAATAATGTATGTGTTCAGGACACAATATCACTATTTGAAGACTCTGAATAAGTAAACAATAACTGGCAAGTAAAAGAGAAAGTCAGAACTTGAGAATTGATGAACTCCAGTACAATTTCAGTTTTTTCCTCTCCCCTACTTCCCAGTCTTGACCTAAGAAAGACCCAGCGGTTATAAAACTCTATAACTCTAGAGTTAGAAAAACCTTAAGAGAAATGCCCTCCTTCAGACTAAGTAGTCAGAATAACTAGTTTTCAGGGTGAATTCTTTTTACTTTTTTTGTTTTGTTTTGTTTCATTTTCTATTCTCACATTGCTTCAGGGCCAATGCCAAGGAGAAAACGCATAGCCACTACAGCACTGAAGTATTGGAGGTGGAATCATGGCTATGTAAAATCACAAAGCTAACCTCTATCTTTGGCCAGATGAACAAGGAAAAGAGGTCATTGTTACCCCAAGAGCAAATTCCTTGAGAGGAATTTCCATTAATTTTCCTTTCTTTACTCACATTACTTTTTCCTGATTGTGTGAACCCTGGTCATCTACAATAAATGTAACAGTTCAGGAGGTTAAAATTGTGAAAGAAGCTTAACTTTAGACCAGTAAAATTGGAAAGAGGATTCTTGGTCACCAGAAAATGTAACTGAAGTCTTAAGAGAAAGATCTGAGTAGGCATCCCACGTTATGCATATGAACCAACACAAGCACAGACTCATCTCCAATCTGAGAATGTGTAGAACAAGCCCACAAAAATGTAGGGAAGACTGAAAACCAATGTCAGTTCCCAAAAGACTATGGCTCATCTTTGTTACAGGCTGCTCAGACCTAAGCACCATGGCAAATGTCTTGAAGACTTACTTGATAAAAAACCATTGCTGGAAGAAAACAAGAATGAACTTGTAGATTGATTGTTTGGTAAAGCAATGCCAATAGCTGCATTGACACTCTCAGAATTTTACAAGGCCCATAATTTTATAACAAAATAATGTATGTGTCCAGGATACAATATCACATAGCCCATTTGATATAAAAAACCAGGAGAATAAAGCACCCAATTCCTCATGTAAGGAGCTTGGGAGTTGCCATCCCATCAGAATAAGTAAAAAAACTGAATAGACTGAAAATTAACTCTTCTTAGATCCATGAGAAGGAAAAGAACACAGAGAAAACTGAGGCCTTCAAGATCAGAAAGACAAGGGAAAACAGGGGATAAGGGCGTAACAGAACAGAGACTCAATTAGAAATGTCCCTGGGAACCAGTGTTGGGGTTGAAAAACCTCAACTATAATTGATGGAGGCTCAGGGTGGGACAATCCTGAGAGTTAAGAATTCCAGGGGAACCTAGTCATAAGGGACTTGGGTTGGCAGAGGGAGAGAAAAATATTGTAAGATTTATCTCCAGGATCTCAACCAGATTCCCACAGTAAATAGAGAAAAATCCCATGGGGCTCCCTAAACAGGAAGTGGAAAGGAATCTTTTTGAAATACACCATTTCGCTCTTCCTTTTTTCTTCTTCAGAAGGTCAGCCCTCAGAGGAAACTAGTTAAACAACACCTAACATGTTAGTCTATAATCAAAGTGAACTAGGAGAAAGAAAATACCTAACTCTAACCCACTAGAGCCATCCTGTCCCACTGAAGGGGAGAGAAAAAATAACTGAGAAACCTTTGTGAAGTTTACACTCCAGAGACAGTCTCACTGAAAGACCGAGATTTAATCACAGGACTACAGACAGCTTCCACTCCCTCCACATCTCACCACCGTATCCCCAAGGGTCTACTTAAGAGTTCCTTTTACATAGTTTATCATGCATGTCTTATTACCAAGAAAAAATACAAAAAGAGACAAAAATTTAAAAAAGCAAAAGCAAAAACAAATGACTTCAATTTGAAAGGACAGAGCAAATACCAAAACTAGAATGGTAGAAATGTTGGAAGTATCAAGCTTGGACTTTTATAACAACAATGACAATATATAATGGATATTAGATATCTAGCAGGCTTTGTGGATAAAATAGATAGCATGCAAGAACATATGAACGCAAGCAGAGAGATGGAAATCCTAAGAAAGAGAGACTAGGGATTAAAAATCAGTGTATAAAAATGAAGAATGCCTTTGGTGGACTAATTTTGGGGGACTGTACACAATACTGGAAAGAAAGTTTGAGCTAAAGGACATATCAATAGAATCCTCAAAAAAATGGAAAGAAGAAAACAAAAACTGAAAAAAAAATTAGACTATCCAAGGACTATGGGACAATTACAAAAGATGTTACTTACATAGAAATGTCATAAATAGAAGAAATAGATAAAAGGACAGAATCATTGATTTTGAAAATAGATCAATAGAAATTATCCAACTGAAGGAATAGATAAAATACTACAAAAAGGTTTGGGAATTGTGTTACAAATTCAAAAACAAATATCTTAACAGTAATATCAGAATGCCAGAAGAGAGTTTGATATAGAAAAAAAATATCTGAAAACTTCTAAAATTTGATGAAAGATTTTAATTTAGAGGTTTGAAAAGCACATTAAACCTAAAAAGGATACACTTAAAAGAATAGCATGACCAGACACATCAAAATTAAACCATTAAAAATCAAAACTAATGAAAAAATCTTAATCTACTTCATGTAAAGGAAAATGGATCTGTGATAACTGCAATTTTCTTACCACAAACTGGCAGCTAGAAGACTGTGGCATGACAATTTTTAAAATGCTAAAAGATTAGAAACCAGCAACCCAAACTTCCTCATACACCAACATATTTTTCAGCAATGAAGATAAAGACATCATTAGATAAAGTAAAAATAAGAAATTGTAGTTAGTTGATCTGCTCTAAAAAAAATGTTAAAGAAAATTGTCCAATTGAAGAAAATTATCAATGATGAATTTTGAACATTAGGAATGAAGGAAGGATAACAAATAAGGTAAATGCATGGATAAATTCGAAGGATATATTTTATATTCTAAAAAATATATATGATGGATGTAAACAAATATTATACCATTTTCAATGTGATCATCTGTGTGTGTAGACTGAAATTATAATGTAAGAAAGAGATAAAAGGTGTATGCTTTTTATGGCTCACAACTGTTACACATTGAAAAAAAAAATTTATATCCAAAAGGGCAGGATTATTGTAAAAGGGCGAGGTGGGTAAAGGATGCTTGCATAGACACAGCAGGCAGACAGCACTGCCCTAAGAGGGATTTGCTAAAAGGGAGGTCTGCATAGCCACAGGTAGGCAGAAGGCTGCTGCCTGCACTGAGAAATAGTAACTTTGATAAAATGCTTTTATCTAACTCATGCTCATTTTCCAAGTTAATTATCATAATTATATCTATGTATAGAATTTCTCTCTACAATGTAAGATCTAGCTTAGGACCATATGTCTCATTTAGTTATATTTCTTTAATTTCCTATGAACTGGAAGAGTTCCTTAGCTTTTCTTTGTATTTCATGACATTGATAGTTTGAAAGATACTGGCCAATTATTTTATACAATGTTCTCATTTTGGTTCTGTCTGATATCTCTTCATGATTAAGATTCATTATGTATTCCCAGATGCTAGATCACCACATAAATTATCATATGATCTATAGAGAATGTCCCATGGAGACCCAGATGGGTTCTGTCTGCCCCTTATTAGTGATATAATTTTGATCACTCAGAGTGTTCTCTAGATTTTTCACTGAGTAGTTATTTGTTTTGCAACAAATAAGTAATGTGTAGGCAGACCCTTTGAGATAATGCAGCTATTCTGATTTTTGTCAAACTTTTCCCCCTAGACTTTTTTTTTAATTCAAGCAAATTATTGTAAATAGGATTACCTTAGCAGTTATCTCCAGTTATTTGAAAACCAGTTATTTTAAATGAATTTCATATCAGAGACACATACTAATAAATGTCACTTTTTAAATTTCAATGTCAATTTATACCGACTATTGTTCTGCAAACAAGCAACAGTATTTACTTTAATATAGTTTCATATAACCAAATAAAAAGGTTCATTTTCCTCAATCTCTTTGGGATAGCTACATCAGCAGTCACAAGTATAAAAGAATATGAGCCATTGGAAACACTTTATTCCATGAGAATATTCAGTATTTGGTTCCCAAATTTACCAACATTCCTAAAATGAAATGAATGCATAAGCAGGACCCTAAAATATTTTAGAAACAAGAATCTGAAATTTTAGTCTGCTCCTATTTTAAAGTCCTTGGGAAACCCAGAATAGAGAAGAACCAATGACAGAAGTCAGAGCAAGAAGAAATCGAACATAGGAAATTACATTCAAACCATCACTGAAATTGTCCCTGTAATGGAGAAATACTTTCTTCATCCTTCATCTTGCTTCAAATATACTCCATTCTTCTTTAGTAAAAATAGAATAGAAAAAAAAAGTTTTTGACAAAAGGTCAAACTGTACTTGCCTGTTGCTACAGATATGTATTTTTCTATTCTTTCAGTACCTAAGAAATGAAGAAAAATGGGAGGGACTCCTCATTTTTCTGGAAAAGTAGACAATTTATTCATATTGTTACTTTGATACAAAAAGCTACTTAAGTATTGTTCACACTTTCTAAGCAGCATTTGGAAAATGAAATGGAGCATATGAAGTGTTTTCAGATTCTGTCTTTTATCTGTTCAGATTCCCAAAGGATTCTGACTCCACTGAATCTAGTGAACATATGTTCTGTCATTAACAGGATCCAGAGCCACCCTTATTAAAACACCATCCACATCATCCTTGCTGAGGAATTTTCCTCCTCTGCCATCAGTTTAGGGACTGGGAGTGTCTTTGCTGCCAAAGACTACTTCAGGGATATTCAACATTTCTGTTTGTTTCTTACATTTACCCCTTTCAAATGTCTTAAGAATACTTTTGAGTATGGTATTAAGAATATTTAGCTTCAATAAATGGAGGTCTGGGGCCTTCTTGGTGGTGTAGCGGTTGAGCGCTGCGCTGTGGAGCTGTCAGCAGTGCAATGAGAGTTCGACGCCCAGCCAGGGAGAATCCCACATGGTGCGGCAAACCTCTCCTGCCTCGCCCGCTGCTCCCCTCAGCAGTATATTTCTGATCTGCCTGCTTTGCTCCCCACTCTGTCTCTGGTGAACCCTCTTGGTGCCCAGCTTGTATGCATAAATAAATAAATCTTAAAAAAAAATAAATGGAGGTCTGTTACAAACAATATCTTATAGGAAAATTGAGCACAGAATTCCCAAACCGAATGGATATCATATATAAATACAGTTCCTACCAATGTGCACAATAATTTAGTCAGCTGCCACATAATCTATTTTTCCCTCCCAACCCCAAGTCCATTTCAGGTTGTTTATACTTTCTATAATTCTTACAAAGGAGAAGCCTAGTTTTTCCATTCTATGTAGAGAAAAATCAAGTTCTTCTCTACTATATGTTTCTTCCCTATGAGTCTCCCTTATCACTCACAAAACACTTCACTTATGAGAACCAAATATGTGTGGGATTTCACTCACACATTCTCTGTAACACCAGCTGGTGTCCTTTAATTTAACTTGTTCAAACACTCTCCTCCCAGAGAAGGTGTGCACGTGCACACATACACACACACACACACACACACACACACACACACACACACACAGTCTGCAGACACCAGTTGCAAGCCCTTACCACATGTGCCTCTGACCAACTCACTAAAGATCAGAGGTTCCAATGACCTTCTTCCTGAGTTTAATTTGCTAGAACAGCTCACAAAACTCAAGGAAATAATACTTACATTTTAAAATGTATTAACACTTACAATAAAGAATATGGATGAACAGCCAGATGAAGAGCTACATAAAGTGAGATCTGGAAAGGTTCTGAATAAAGAAGCCTCTGTCTCCATAGAATAATAGTTCAGTGCAGATGTGTTCAGCCACCTAGAAGCTCTCTACACCCTGGAGTTGTGGGATTTTGTGAAGGCTTTCTCAAGTAGGCATGGTGGATGATTAATCCATTCCCAGACCCTCTTTCCTCTATGTGGGGTAGAAGATGTAGTTGAAAATCCCAAGCTTGTAAGCATGGATTGTCTTTTGGGCTCTACCTAGGAGTTGTCCAGGAGTCCTTCCAGAGTTGCCTCAGTTGGACAACAGGTACTCCTACTGCTCTTATCACTTAAGAATTTATACTGGGTTTATGAACCCTGTGTCAGGGACAAGGTGAAAAACAAATATTAGAATAATAGATGCTTCCAGTGCACTCATCACTTAGGAAATAGCAAGGTTTGGGGGAACTCTGAACCAGGAACTGTAGACAGAGACCACTATATATTTTCTATTATCTCACAGTTCAATTATTTATTTTCTTTTTTTTTTCTTTACCTATTTATTATTCTGTTTCAGAAGAAATAAGATTATTTCCTGACCTGGTTCCCAGGTATGGCCCTGCCTATACAGTGAGTATTAAGTCTAACTACCTTTTATGTTTTATTCAAGAGAATGTGAAGTGTATAGAATGAATATTTTATCAAAATATATATGTTATATATAATATAGTCATTACCAGAAAATTCTCAGATTAGACTTTTTAAATATAACATTAAATTATAAATAATGAAGCTAAAAAACTAAAAAGTTCATGAAAATAAAGAGTAGAATTAATTACATCACCCAAATACTAATCAAAAGGAAGTTGTATTGGACAAAATATGATTTGAAGAAAGTATTATTAACAAGAATACAGGAAGAGCTATAATATTAATTTAAAAAGAAAGAAATATATAAAATATACTACTATGCATTTTTTAGGTCACAAAGGAAGCATTAATAATAATAAAAAAAAAACGTATCACAGAGTTGATGTTCACTGACCACAATTCAGTGAAATTATACAACAAAACAAAGCATTGGCTGAAATAATATCTGGAGGTTAAAAAATTCAATTCAAAATAAATTATAACATCAGATAGAAATTAAAAAATAACAAAATATATAGGCTTGAAATAAAACAAAAGTACAATACATCAAACCTCTTGATAACAAAATTATATAGCTAACAAATTTAAATACAAAAATCTATTTGAAAAAGTTTTCAATTCTAGGTACTAGGTTTAAATTCAATAATAAACTATACCTACATAATCACAAAAGGAAATGATTATGATTCTAAATAGTGATTAAAGATACATAAGTAAAAATAATATAATTCATTAAAAAACATTTTTTTAATGGGTTGAAGAATTTATCACTATAAAAAATCTTGGCAAGTGTGAGTGAGAAAAGCTGATGCATTTGAGTGTAGAAACTACACCATGAAAGGATCCAGTAGATGCATCTTTGGTTCACCTTCACTCCTCATTCAAACCACCACTATTACCCTTAATGGAGCCCAGGAAGAGGTGAAGAGCAAGCTAACTACCATTGTTTCTGACTCATTTTATACGAAGTACTCTGGAAATTATTTTCTGATAAGTAATTGTGTTAGAAGAGGATTGTTTCTTCAATTCTTGCTGATTATTTTCTGATGGTAGAACTGACATTCAGAGCTGATATACATCAAATTACTCCTGTCTCTGAAGTTCAATGCTGACATAGCCAGTCTCCAGAAAGTTCCCAAACCATCCCACTTCCTCCCCTTCAGATAAGAGGATATGCAGCGATTGTGTTAGTGCAGCACAACTCACAGTCTGGTCTGCAGTGGAGGCCTCCCAGAAGCTTGTTAAGCAGCTGTTAACAGAGAGGCATAAAAATGAAGAGGAAGCTATGGACACCCCCACAGCAACCTACAGAGCAATTTTAGGTTGTAGAAACTGATCATTTTTAAAATGGCCTTGTATTTTGTGAATCTTCTGTTTCCATTTCACATATTCTATTAAATCATTTCAGTGACAACTTACTATAGTCTTGGTCCACAACAGAATGCAAATAAAACCAAAACAAAACTGGTCCTTCACAACAGAGTTTGAGAAGCACTGCTTTAATACAATCAATGACTTTTCTAGCAGCATTACTATCTACTTTTAAGAATCCAAAGACTAGGGTGGTGGACTCTGGGTGATCTGGTGGCAGGTGCCCTGTCTGTGATGGTGATACCTGATTGGAGAATCCTAATGTTATCACATTAGAAGAATAAAGAGTGTGTGTGTGTGTGTACACACACACACACACACACATACACACACACACACACATATATGTATGTGTGTATATATATATATATATATATATATATATACACTCTTCATCCTCCACATTCACCTTCATTTGAACAATAAACAATAAACAAGCTACCTCAGGCATCATGGTGTGCATGTGGAGCTCTATAGTGAGAAAGGCAGGTGTGCCCTTGCCCTCACAGAGCCTGTACTTAATGGAGATATTACCCCCCTCCTGCTTCTGCCCTTAGAGTCTCATCCTCCATCTAATTTCTATAACCTGTTCTCAAAATAAGATGCTGATACTTCTACTTCTAACAATAGGATGAGAGGTTCTGGACAAGGCAGGGAGGCCTCAGGGGAAATTATAGTACCTGTAACACTGATTTATCTGGACTAATCCCAGTCACTCTTTCCTTACCTAACATGTGTTCCCCAGCATTCACTTCAAGCTCAGAGACTGTGATCTGGAAACTAGCATGGTCTATCTACATTAGTTAACAGTAAAGTTAGTATTTGACCTTTTTCAGATATCTAAGTCATGTTTTTAGAACACTAACTCAAATCTTCAGTTACAGTGTCAAAAACAGTAATCACAGAATTCCATGTGCTCTTTTTAGTTATGGAGAAAAAGTCATTTTTGTTCCCAATCATTGTCAGTTTCTTTCTCTTGAACTCTCTAGGAAGACCCTCTTGTTAATAATATGTCAGGAAATATCTTAGACCTCTCAGGAGAGCTTTGTTCTTTTGTGGCTAGTGAAGGACCTCTTAGCAAAGAAAATGAAGTAGATGACTAAGCGCAAAACATTCATTATAGTGTTCTCCAAGCACATTTCATATATAAAAAAAAATGATTTGGTTACAGAGAATGATTGGTATGTCAGGAATTTCATTTCAGGCAACAATTTTGTTATTAGCCCAAGCCTCAGTTGTCTACACATTGGTTTTGTTCAGAAGATGTAATGCAAGATAAATAAAAAAGAGAACTTCCAATGTTGTTATCTGCCTTGCAGTACTTCTATTGTAAGGACAGATAATAACAGTTCTCATATTTTTTTCATTTCCTTGGGTACCAAATCTCCCTCTCACCATGCAGGATGCCCATCACACTGCAGCTGGCTGCTGTGGCTGCTGCTGCTTCAACTGCCCAGGAGACCTGAACAAATAATCAAGCAGTTTGTCTCTTGGGCGGACAGAACATACTCTTATCTTTAAACTCAGTTTCTCTGTGTTTTACAAGGAGCTACTGAAGTGTTTCTTATAGTTCAAGAGACTTCAAGAATGCAAGTCACTTGAAATAGAGGCATTTCACATGGTGACCAATTCCTTAAGTAGGAGATTATTTTAAAAAATAATAATAAAGAGAAGGGATTATGGTGCAGCTAAATTTATGCATGTGCCCAGCACCCTGTTCTCAGCAGGAGTCACTAGAATTGATTTCATGTCATGTTTCCATAGCCCCACAAGATAAAATACATGTCTTTGTTCAGATTATTGTCTCATAAGAAGTTTCACAAGGTGAAAAGATTTATTGTTCTCATTACATAATTGCTAAGCATGGCATTAAAATATGTCCTGTCCAAATATAAATATAAATGAAATGTAAATTTTCCAAGACTGAAGAAACATCATGTAGCCAATGCCATTAAAAAAGGCAAGAAAACCAAAATGTTGGTTATAATTTTCCTTGGGTAGGTCTCTCATTTTTCTTAACTATAAAGCAGATTTAGCAACACACTTCCTCAGAGGTGTTACAAAGATACAAGCAGTAGATACAGAGAAGTGAACTTGACAAAACATAACAGTATTGCATGTAGTAATTCTCAAATGTTGGCATCTATCAGGATTTGTTAAAACAGAATGAATTCAGGCTCAAGTCTCAGGACCTTTGACTCAGTGGCAAAGGGTAGCTCGAGAGAGTTCTTTTTTTTTTTTAATGTTTCCTGTTCACACTGATGCTGCACGTCTGGGTAACCTCCTTCGAGAATAGCAAATTAATTGCTTTTCAAAGAATATTCAGGGCATTATTCTCACTTATAATCCAACCTATCTCTGCCTCAAAACAGAGTAGTTGGGCATGCTTTATTTCTATATCTTTGCCAGTATTGGGGTTATAATATTATTTCATTTGAAAGAAGGATAGTGAATTTGAAAGAGGGATAGTGAATTTAAAAACCTGTCTTTTCAAAATAGTAAAAAAATAATGAACTGTATATTCTCTTTATCTTAGTGAAGGTGGAATTTATCAATGTAAATTATCCGAGTACTTTGATAAGATAGAAAATTTGAACTAAATATTTCAAGTTCAAAATCTGGAAACGTCACATTATTCCTCTTTGGTCTAGATACTTAGAAAACTCAAAACTGAATTATAAAGACTGTTGAAACAGTCATAAATTTAAACCTGAAAGTAACTATAAGTAGAAAAAGGTTTTTGTCTGGTCATGTCATTAGTATGATATAAAAGTTGGTGCCAACTTTTAAAGTATACTTTATCCTATCTTAAGTTTATCAAGATATTAAAAAATAAAGTGAGTTTGTACAGGTAACTAAAAGGTATTGTATAAATCAAACTTATAATCAATTTTTAGTCACAATAATTCTTAAAAGAAAATTAGCATTAATTTATTAAATGTCTTCAAAGCCCACTGGTGAACAAAATATGTGAACAATATTTAGATTTGGAACTGGATTTTCTTGCAGACATTTAATTATTTTAATTTTCTCAGATTACTTTGGGAAATTAAAAGTCAAGTGAGATTACCCCTAGATTTAGCTTCTAATACTATTTACATAGAAAGAAACCATGTTTCTGTGCTGAAATTACTATTTTCACATTTGGGGCAAGAAATGTAGGAGATGAGTTGAAGCACATCTTTTTTTATGAGGAAGAAAGGAAGTTTTCAAATGACTGGTGGAGCCATGACATGCAGCAGAGGAGTCAGCTTGAGGGGCCCTTATAGGCAAGCCTGGAGTAGCTTGGTCATCAGAACACTCACTGCAGTTGATTAACTCACACCATGTATGCAACTTTTCTAATTATAAGAATAAAATACTCTCATTAGCCAATATTGTTGGATGCTAGAGCACTAACTTATTACTTTGAAAATGAAAAGTAAAGAAAAATGACAAGCATTTACTCTAGAATTCCTTAGTGACCTGTAGTCATGATAACCAGTAGTACCTGAGAAAAAATTGTTCCTTATAGAAAATGTTAGGCTTAAAACAATATGGAAAGAAATAATTAGAAAGCAAAGTGAAAAATAAATGAATCTAAGAAGCAATTATTAAATGGATTCTAAAGCCATTAGTGAAATGTTAATGAGAAAGTTTATAGTGGATAAATAGTCTGACACCACCTGTACCTGTTGATTAACTTTAGCCTTCATTAAAAATGGCACAACAAGACACTTCGTGTTTCAAGAGGTACTTCAAAAGAAAGTTGAAAGCATCCATCTAGGAAGATTCTTGCTGAATAATATGTCTGAATCTAATCACACTTCATATCCACCTACCGACTTACAAAGAACAGAACAGAAGTTAATAACATAGAAAGAAGCAATCAAACACAGAAATTGAAACATTCTATTGGACAAGAGAACTAGTTTTTCTAACATAGCAACAGAAGGAAAGAGTTTTGGGGTAGAAAATCTGTATACTTAGAATTGAAATGGAAACAACCCATAATAGTGAGAAGACCTAAAGTATACCCTAATTTGACAAACAACCATAATCACATATTTCTGAAAACAGTGCTATTTTAGTATAGACTACATACTGGGTTATATTGAGCAAGTATTATTATTTTAGGTGTGATAATAGCATAGTGATTATATATGGATATGTGTGCATAATATGGTTATTTGTGTTTATATAGGTATTTGATCAGATACACATGAACACATACTTATAATGAAGTTTTGTCTGGTGACACCATGATATTTAAGATTAGCTTTTAAAACACTTAAGCAAAATAAAATAATGGGAAAAAGAAATAATTGAAATAAGATTGGCAAAATGTACATAATTTTTTATTCTGGCTACAGGTATATAAAAACTGAGTATACTATTATCTCTATAAGATTTGAAATGTTATCTCTAAAAAGAAAAATATAAGTAGATACTTGATATGGGGAAACAAAGGGATCTAACCCAGTGGTTTTCAAAAGTTTAGTCCCAAATCTCTTTATACTCTTTAAAATTCCTTGTGTTTATGTGGATTAAAATCATTTGATATTACCATATTTAACAAAATCATACATACATATACACAGACACATACGTATACAAATTAATGTTTATATATATTATGCACTGCATATTGCTTTGATGTTATTTATTATAACATAAAATCTAAAAGAATGTCACAAGTATTTTTCAATAAATATAAATGTACCTAACGATTAAAGGTGAAAGATTATTAGCATAAATTGCAACCCTTCACTGTAGAAGTTATATACCTAAAATGAATGATCAAATATAAAAGATTGCCTAGATATGCAAGGCAAAAGCAAATTCCAGAAAATTACAGAGAGTAATCTTAATCTCAGACAATGAAGAATCTAGCCCAAAGATGTCAAAGTATTTGGAAACTATAAGTTCATAATAGTACACAGTTGTTTTCGGAATCTATAATTTTTGCATAAAAGCTCAAAATTCACCACTTAAAGCAAATGTTATGTTTGTTGTTTGTTGAAACAATGGATTCACTTGTTTATTTACAAGAAAAGGTTTGCCTAATACCCAAATCCATATATTAGGTATCTGTGCTTATCAGTCATTCTTCCCAGTAAAAGTTATATTCCATAACACAAATCACTACTACTTACAGCCCAAGCTCAAAAAAAAATAGCACTTTATTTTTGAGACAACCATCTTATTTTGGTAACCAATGGAAATACTATATTCAGCTTTCCTGTTTTGTTACACAGAATATTAAATAATGGTGTGCTCAAGAGAGTTAATGAGATTGGTTCCCACTCCATTAAGACATTCTTTTTTTTTAACGATTTATTTTTTTATGCATATAAGCTGGGGTGCAGGTCAGAGGTGTGGGGTGGTGAGAGAATTCACCAGAGACAGAGTGGGGAGCAGAACAGACAGATCAACTGAAATGCAGTACTGAGGGGAGCAGTGGGCCAGACAGGTGAGGTCTGCTGCGCCATGTGGGAATCTCCCTGGCCAGAGATCGAACTTGTGCTGCAGTGGGTCTAGATAGCTTCATAGTGCTGTGCTCAACCAGTTGTGCCACCAGGGAGGCCCCCATTAAGACATTCTTAAGTGAAACTACCCGTGTATTTTAAATTTTTTTAACCCTAGGCACATGACAATAAAGAAAATAAGGACTACTAATATAGTTTCATTCTGGGTCAAGATATCTGCAGTTTTACTCACTCATCACTGCTTTTGCGCCATCAGTGAAAATGTCAGCACAGTGAACAAAAGCAAATAAAATCTTATTATAAAAATAATAAAAAATTATAAAAAAGAAATGTAAGCTATTCACTTTTAAATACATTATTCATTTTTATCTAAAACTAAAACAATTAAAATAGACTTTTAAAGAAAGAGAAAAACTCTAGCTAAGCCATTTCTGGGCTGCTGAAATAGACTTTGAATAATAAATGGATACTATTTTAAAGTGCTATAAAAATAATAAAAATAGTTTTGACCTCACAGTCCCCATGAGAAGTGTTAATTCTTTCAAACTTATATTGGTCATTTACAAAATATAAAAATAAATTAGTCTTCAGAAGAAAATACTAACATAATCAAAGGTTCATTTTCTAATCAACCTTTTCCATCAATAGATAAGAAAAAAGTTTAGAATTATATAGACCTTTTTTAAACAACTTGGTTTTAACTGTTGAACTTGGGACTTTTGTTGTTGTTGTTTTGATCTATAAAACTAACCTGCAAATTTTATTATTATTAGGTAAGGGTTTTCATTTTAAAAAATGCTTCTTCATAGATATGGGTTGTACATGCCCCAGATAGCACATTCTATACTAAGAAACACTCTGAAACACTCACAATTTGTGGATCAATGACCTGAGTTTTATCTCAGGAACCAAAAGAACCAGACCAAAAACTAACCTAAATCCCAGTGGAAATATATAGAGAAAGTTAGTATTTGTAGATGTAGAATTTTCCTTCATCCTTTAAGTTTCTTTTTCTCTTTATAGAGGATACCTCTGAATCCTCTTTTTCCTATTTTGTTTCACTCACTGATTCACTTTGAATAGATTTTCTACACAAAGTTTTATGGTTTCCTTGGTAATAATATAATTAACCTAGTAAACATTATGCATTTGTATTACAGAGTGAAACATATTTTCTTGCATACTAATTAAGGATTCATTTATTATTTCTAGTCAAAACAGAAAGAAGAAAGATTTGGGTTCTCAGACTCTACACCATCTGCATTCCTAATGACAACAGAAATCAAACTGGGACATTCACGGGGACAAATCCTTTAGAAATATGTTTTGCTTTAGCAGACAGCAATGTTATTCAATATAACATTCAGAAGTATATGTAACTTTCCAGAAGTATGTTATTCTAACATAATTTACAAAGACCTAAGTAACAGTATAGTTGATACAAGCGCATTGGTTAGTCAATGTATTTTGTCCCTTCTTGTTAACTAGGAATTAAGCAAGGTTTTCAGTTGTATAGACTCATTTGATAACAGCTTATTATAGTTAGATGCTTAACAAAACTTCTAGGGCACATTTTTTCCCTAGCATTTTCAACTGGTCACTTGTCCTAAATGGTCACTCTGCTTTTTTTTTTTTTTCATAAACAAAATGAAACAATTCAAATACACCAGTTAATATAATCTATCACCTTTCCCTTGACCGTGCTAAAAAAATCATTTAGTCATTTTCTCAAATGAATCAATGACCAAGTGGAAGTGGTGATAGAGGCTAAGAGTAGAAAATTTAGAATGGAGGCATCACAAGAAGAAACCAGAGGTGGGGGGTAGAAATTATTAACATAGTCATTAAACCAGCTATAGGAATGAAAAACTGTTGGGCCCTAAAGGCTAGAGCAAGTATTATACTACTACAGAAAAGTATCAGGGAGCAGGGCTCAGACCAGAGGTGGGGATAAGGAGATTGAGGGACATTGCAGAGAATCACTAGTCCTTACAAATCAACTGAGTCACACCCTAGAAGTAATTAACTCAACAATAGTTTACAATTCTACAAAGGAATAAACCTTTCCCCAAAAGAAAAACAGTATTATTAGTACATTTTCTGCACTGGCAAGATGCAGTTCTTGTCTAGAAACTGCCAGCCTATGTCTATACAGGCATCTCTGTTAATAAATCTTCCCCTTCCAAACACAGCTCAACCTGCCTGCTTGTGTCTGTTCGTGTGTATTCTCCTTTCCTTTCTTTTTCTTTTTTTTTTTTGGTATAATAAACCTACCTTTTTGGATATAACCAAAAGTCTCCGTCTTGTAGGGAAACTCACCCTGTGCTGCTGTAAGGGGAACACTGGTAAAACTTTTCCCAGAGGGAACCCAAAGAAGCCAAAACCTCATCAAAACAACATAAGAAGTACCCTTCTCTTTGTTCTACTAGCCCACTTATCTTAGACATGAAATACTTCCAATGTTCTATTAGCCAGTCAAAAAGCCTCTTTTTCTTGGGGCACTGGATTGCACATTTTTTATTCTTATTTAAGAATATAGTTAGCCACTACATATCTTATTTTCTATCATATTTTTACTATTGGTGAAGCATATGGACCATGTTTCTCTCCAATAAGGTTTTTAAACATCAAAACAGTTTTTAACTCTGTGTGAGCATTAGAATTACTTGAGAAGCTAACTTAAATTAGAAGTGTTTATAGAAGAAGAATCCGTAGGAGTGAAACTAGGCATAGGTATTCCCAAACTTTCCCGGGTGTTTTTAATGCTCACACCTGGTATAAGAAACAAGCGTATTCATTCATTAGTAAAACATACAATGCTTCATTGAGCATTACATTTAACTAAGGGCAGCTGTTCTTTATTATTGCTGGGAAAACTAAAATTAACTTGAATAATGCACTTAGTTTTTAAGGTAAGCCCTACATCCCATTATGTTTTCTAGAAAGCATTTTAACATTAATTTTACATGTCTTTCATGGTTAGTAGTTACTATACATGAGACAATCTACTCTATAAGGGCAAGAAATGGGTTTGTCTTTCTAATTGCTTTATCTACATTCTTCAGCCTAATGCCAAAAACACAGAAGTACTTGATAAATGTTTCTTGAATGATGGAACATAAGCTTCTGCATGAAAGTTAGATTAACAGCTTTTTGGTAAGAGAAAGCATCAATTCAACAAGGAAATTTACAAACTATTTCTAAAATATATTCCAAGTTTTGTGCTTTTCATGATAGTTTGTAATTTATACAAATGACATCCATTTGTAATTAGTCAAATGAACCTTGAAGCAGAGATTACCAGATTTGTTCTACCTGTATGGGGAATCCACAGATAAAGTAAATTACAAATAAGGAAAGATATACTCATTAAATCTTTCAGAAAATCGTATAATAAATATTTTTGTTAAGTTTGATTTCCATCTGTTACTGAAATTATGGATGCTTTCATATGGTTTGAATTGGAAAATTTTAAAAAATACTTTAAGTACCAAAAGACTATCATGGAAAATTTCATCTAACTTTCATCAAAGAGTATTGAAATGGCCAAAATATTTTCTCATATGTAGAAGTAAAAGGCTTTTTTAAAATATACATTTTTTTTTAAGTTCTTCTGCCCATTTTTTGACTGGATTTTTGGCTTTTTTGTTGTTGTTGTGTGAGTTCTTTCTACATTTTTGTGATCAGTTCCTTGTCTGTTTTGTGTAGTGCAAACAACTTCTCCCAGTCAGTGGGCTATTTGTTTTGGTTAATGTCTCTTTTGTTGTACAGAAGCTTTTTAGTTTGATGTAATCCCAGCTGTTTATCTTTTCTTTCACTGTCTTTGCTTTGGGGGATGTGGATTTAAAAATGTTACTAAGATGTATGTCGTGTAGTGTTCTGCCTATGTTTCCTTCTATATATTTTATGATTTCGGGTCTTATGTCCAAGTCTCTTATCCATTTTGAATTGGTTTTTGTGCAAGGTGTGAGGTAGTAGTCTAGTTTCATTTTTCTGCATGTAGTCATCCAGTTTTCCCAGCACCATTTGTTGAACAAATTGTCCTTGTCCCATTGCATGTTCTTTGTACCTTTATCAAAGATTAGCTGTCCATATATATGTGAGTTGATTTCTGGTTTTTCTATTCAATTCCATTGGTCTGTGTGTCTATTTTTGTTCCAGTACCATGCAGTTTTAATTATTATGGCTTGTAGTATAGTTTGAAGTCAGGAAGGGTGATACCTCCTTTCTCTTTTTTGGTGAGGAGGGCTTTGACTATTCGAGGTTTTTTGTGGTTCCATATGAATTTCATCAGTATTTGTTCTCTCTCTTTGAAGAATGTCATTGAGATTTTTATTGGGATAGCATTGAATCTGTAAATTGCTTTCAGTAGTATGGTCATTTTAATAATGTTAATTCTTCCAATCCATGAACAGGGGATGTCTTTCCATTTCCTTGTATCTTCTTATGCAAATGGCAAACAGGCATATGAAAAAATGTTCAACATCCCTCATAATCAGGTAAATGCAAATAAAAACCACAATGAGATACCACCTTAAACCAAAAAGAATGGAACACATTAAAAAAACAGAAAACAACAAATGTTGGCGAGGATGTAGAGAAAAAGGAACGCTCCTACACTGTTGGTGGGAATGCAAACACTAATAGTATACTAGGGTTCCATTTTTTGTCCATTATCACCAACACCTCTTTCTGGTATTTTTGATGTTATTCTCAAGGATGCAACGTGGTATCTCATTGCGATTTGTATTTGTCATTTCCTTGATGATAAGTAATGATGAGCATTTTCTAATCTACATTTATTTAATGTACCTGTTGGCAATCTGAATGTCATCTTTGGAGAAGTGTCTATCTAGCTCTTCTGTCCATTTTTGATTGGGTTACGTTTTTTGTTGTTGAGTTGTATGAGTTCTTTTCATATTTGGGGTATTATACCCTTGTCAAATGTGTGATGTGCAAATATTTTCTCCCAACCAGAGTGTATCTTTTCATTTTAATGATAATTTATTTTTAAGTTAAACAGAAGCTTTTTAATTTAATGTAGTCTCATTTGTTCATTTTTGCTTTTGTTTCCCTTGCCATTATAGTCTTGTCCCCAAAGACATCCTAGAAGGCAATGTTGTAACATTTTTGCTTGTGCTTTCTTCTGTATATTTTTTGGTCCATAGACCAGTAATTTAAACACTATTTTTAATATGCTATAAGACATAATGGATAAATTAGACATCAATTTGCCCAGGATAGATGACAATGTAAGCAGGGAGATACAATACTGAGAAAGGACCAACAAGAAATACTATTGATAAAACACAATGTATCTGAATTGAAGAATGTCTTTGATAGATTTCTTTGTAAACTGGAAATAATGAGCTAGAGGATATATCAAGATAATCCTTCAAGACCAAAATACAAAAGGAGAACAAACTAAAAAAATCAGAAAAAAATACATGATTATGGAACAACTACAGAACATGCACTACATCCATCATGTGAATACTAGAAGGAAAAGAAAAAAAGAAATATTTGAAATAATAACTGAAAATATCCTCAAATCAACTAATCCACAAATCCAGGAAGCTAAGAAAACATCAAGCTGGATAAATCTCAAAATATAAAAATATATACATGTAGTCATATCTCCAAATTACAGAAATTTAAATACTCAAAAAAAAAATCTGAGAGAAGACATGATAAAATGCCTTACATTAAAAGGAACAAAGATAACAATGACATCTGGCTTCTTCTCAGAAAGCATGCAAGCATGAAATATTTCCATTGTTGAGGTGAAAACAAAAACAAAAACAAACCCAGGCTAGAATTCTGCTCCCCATAACATTATAGTTAAAAATGAAGATGAAAGGGCATCCCTGGTGGCTCAGCGGTTAAGCGCTGTGCTGTGGAGCGGTCGGCAGCAGCGACACACGAGTTCGATGCCTGGCAGGGGAGATTCCCACATGGTGCAGCAGACCTCTCCTGCCGCGCCCGCTGCTCCCCTCAGCAGTGTGTTTCTGTCTATCTGCCTGTTCTGCTCCCCACTCTGTCTCTGGTGAACCATCTCGCCGTCCCACAACTCTGGCCTGTACCCCAGCTTGTATGCATAAATAAATAAATCTTTTAAAAAATGAAGATGAAAGAAATAAAGATTTTCTCAGACAAAAAAAAAAAAATTAGGAAATGTGTTTCCACTAGACTTGCTTTGTAAGAAATGTTAATAGAACTTTTTTGCGTGACCTCTCCTGCCAGGCCCACTGCTCCCCTCCGCAGTGTATTTCCATCCATCTGCCTGTTCTGCTTCCCACTCTGTCTCTGGTGAACCCTCTCACTGCCCCACACCTCTGGCCTGCACCCCAGCTTGTATGCAAAAATAAATAAATCTTTAAAAAAAAGTTATAAGGTTTTTATTTTTATTTCTCTTTGCATAATCTCCAATGAAATATTACCTTGTAGAAATTGCAATGGATTCCCAATCCTAGTTCTTAATGTCTCTGATGAGAGTATTTCTATTATTGCCAAAATACATGAAGCTTTTTGGTTCTTCTTTTTAGCAGTGTGAGAAATTTTGCTTGTATTCCTAGCTGATTGAAGTTTAATTTTGTTTAATTATGTGTAAATTTGAATTTTAGCTAAAGACTTTCACATTGAGTTGTCTTCTTGAAATCCTGAAATGAACCCTACCATGTCATGATGCTGTCTATTAATTTCTCTTTAATGCACACTAGTGTGCATTATCCTCAGAATAAACTTGTCTGAAAGCTGGTATCACTGCAAGGACTCAGACTTAACATAATCCATGTGAAGGGCCCCAAAAGATTATTTTCGTGTCTCATATTCTCCAGATGAAAACATGCATCATATTTTAATAGAATAATACCATTGTGCTGGTGGGGTACAAAAACAAAACCCATGAACCAGCTAATTTTGAAAGAACAAGATACTTCATAGGTTAAATATGAATGCATTATTTGGGGGAAGCTAATTTTCAACTAACTCAGTTGTCAGTGTAGCTTCTGTCTAAAGATTTTTACTTTTCCATAAGTAGTTGATAAAATAATGCACTGATGTCTTTTATCCCTCTGCTCCTGCATTCCTTTAAGGTTCATTTAACTGGAGGCACATGCCAAAATTTGAAAGTTCTATATGGAGGATGTGAAGAATTTGTCCAATGACAAATCATTATTAATCAGTCTCATTGTAAGTTCCTTGTCACTATTTTCAGTGGGTGAAGGAGTGCCCTAAATGACATCCTTATAATTTGGTTCCCCCAAATTTAATGCATTCATTGTCATTTTTGCACTTACTCACTGGACACATAATTATTGAACAACAATTAGTCAGCTAACACGGTCCCTCAGTAATTGGAAAAGAATTGGAAATAAGGTAAGATCCTTATCCTAATGACATTTAAATATAGTTTCAGGAGCAAGTGAGTATTGAAGGAAATAAATGATCTCTTTTGAGACACACTGTACAGAAAATAAAGGGGGTGACATAAGAAGATTGGGGAAATTCTATATGAAAAGGGGGCATTTGAGTTAAGACCTGAATGTGAACAAGGAATTGGCCATAATAAAATTCTTCTGAAAGATGATTCTAACAGTGGCACTAGTATCAACTGGAGATCTAAGGAAGGAGTAACCTGGATAGATTTGAAGAACAGAAATAAGGCAAAGCCTCATGAACATGAATTTCTTCTTTTCTAGAGCTCTATTGTTTTTTTGATGAACACTTCAGAACTACAAGTCCATATCATCCCTTGAGTTTGGAGATGGGACCACTAAACACAACTAATTGTAGTACTCTGTTTCTTCGTAATAATCTCTATCATCATCTTAGTATATTCCTGGTGATGGTAATTCTGGTCAGTTGTTTATTTCTCTCTCCACCACTGTATTGTGAAATTCTTGATAATTAAAGGAAGAGTCTGTCATGCTTTAGGGTTCTACAGTCATAGTATTTGGAAAATATTAAGTACTAAAAAATTATATAATCCATTATTTTATTTTCTAAAATATGGATGGCAAAAGATAAGGATGTAGTGAAAGAAGAGTGGGTAGTACCAAAAATATAAATGAGCCAATGCAAGATTATAGACTAAATAAATGTTCTGCATAATTCTTATATTACTAAATCTGTCTCCCTTAGTTATCTAGATTCCAGTAATTCTGAGAGGGTGACCAGAATAACCGAAAATACCACATTTGGGTAGGAATTAGCTCATCTGAACTCAGTAACCATTTCCTAACACATTGCTAAATTTATAAGGTACACCCTAGTACTGAAAATAGATTTGGGACTTCTTGCAGGAAAATTCTTAGAATGCCCAAATTCTTGAAATGACACAACTTAAAAAAAGAATTTAATGTCCAAAAACATGTATACAAAAGGAATTTATTTTAGAGAAAATAACTGTTAGGAGAGACAATAACTCCGCTTTACCAAGAAGTAATTGAATTGGCCCCTGGTGCATTTTTATTGCCTGGATTCTGTTGATTGACTTCAGTTAAATTTCTCAAACTATTAATTCATTTTGTTTGTGTATATGCAGGTTGAGTTTTACTACTTATTTGAATAAATGACAAGTGTTTTCTTCAGCTAAAAATCATTCATTAAAATTGTGTCCTTTCCAAGAAATTTTCAGAATTGTCACTTTTGTCCAAGCATTAATATTTTCTCACATAGTGCAAGATGAGATTTTGTTGCCAATATTTTTAAATATGCTTATTTTCAAATAAAATAATGATGGCTATCTTACTACAACTAAAAATACAAAACAAAGTGCATACACATGCATAAATTGGCATGTCTTTTAGAAAGAAGTCTAAGTATCCTGAACTGGTAGAAAGAAATTTGGATCATGCCAGAAAATGAGATATCCCCAAATCAGCTATGGAAAACATTGTATGATCTTGACAATATATTATCACTTAATTTCAACCCAGGCTAAATTATACTTCACATATTTCAATTTTATTTTGTAATTTAATTAAGGTAATTAATACAATATTAAAGTTGCTATTGTACCAGCTTAGCAAGACACATAATAATAATAGTTAATGAAGATTCAGTGCTTACAATAAGCTCGACACAGTGATAAGCATTTTGGCTACTTTACTTCATAAACATACATAATAGATAGGTACTTTCATTATCTCTAAGACTCATAAGTGTGATATTAAGGCTTAAAATATGTTATTAACTTTCCCAAGGTCACAGAGCTTAGTAAATGGCTGAGCCAAAGTTTTAGTCCAGCGTGTTTGATTAAAGACCATGCCCTTAATTGTTAAAATAATGTGATTGTATTAAATTTCCACTGGTCTCATAGTCTTATCCAATCTTCCATGTAACACACTGCATATATTTTCAGGAGAGTTTATATGATTTGAGAGCATGAGAAGTAGCCACAAACAGAATGCCTCTCTGTGTGTAGCTAACTGATCTCTTCAGAAACCAAGAAAGTAGCACCCACCAGTCAACGGTGCTTACTGGCCCTGACAATCGGAACAGATGGCATGCCTAGGACTACACAATAGCACATAAACAGTCTGGCAGGGAATACATGCAAACATATGAATGAATAAAACAACATCGCCATTAAAAGAACCAACTCTACTCTTTTTTTCTTTAGCAATTTATTTGCTATATGAAAATATTATGCATAATATTTTCTGACAGGTTTGGCATGATTTGGTCATGATAATCTTAATAAAGGAATGTGTGTTTAGCTTAATTGGTGTTTGATGAGAATTTGTTTGATGTACAAAGTGCCCATTATGTGACCTGGATTCTTGTTATTTAATAGTTTGTGAAGTGTGCTAATCATTTGAATAGACTAAGTAAAAGAATGTAAATCCTCCTTCTCTGGAAATACTAAAAATATATAAGTATGGTTCTCTTTTAAGGATTAGACATGTTAATTCCTTGCATTCATTTGGATAAAATGTATACTAACAATAAAATGCAAAAACTAAAGTTAAAATGACCACTTTAGAAATGCTTAATTCAAGCTTTAGTTTCACAGTTTCAATGTATTCCCAGGAAGGACTCCAAAATTCCTCTACATTTAAAAATCTATCAATTTATATAAAAGAGGTAATCATTCCTATCTGAAGTCCATCATATTGCATCCATTATTCTACTCGCAGTTACTATTTCTCTTCTTTTTCTTATACTCATTTAATTTTTTTGAATTGGGATAATATTGGGGTACACCTATCAGGTATTACCATTATAGTGCACCCTTACTATTTCATCACCTTGAAGAAAACTAATTATGTATAAAAGCAAGCTACTTCCATTTTGAAATAACAAATAGTACTTTAATTTTTCATAGTTATCCATCCTTTCTTCCTGTTCAGAATAAATGGTATTATCTTGTTGATCAGAATACATTTAAGTGTGCCTCATTGCTAATTAACAGTCCCTCGGGGTTCTTAGATGCTCTCCGTGAAAAAAAGGATCAAAACAAAAAGTCAAAGTTTCAATGAAGATTCTAAAATCTGCACTCCTTTTCCAAATAGACCTAACAAATGAACAAGAGGGCAATGCCAAAGTACACTGGGAAATTTGGCAGAATGCCCACCCACCTCTGCAGTAATTATCTGACATTGTAAAATAATAGAGAGAATATGAATGAGATATATTAACTTCCTTTTCACTTGTCTAACATTAAACTTTCTATTACCTATAACTATATTTCAACTCGTTGCTCACAGCAAAAGCTTCCTTTTATTATTTCAATTAAGTTTCTGAAATGTGCAAGAATATTAGGGGAATATTAAGATAAAACTCTATGATAGACTTCTTCATTTGAATATACTGATATACAAATATAAGAAAATTGAGACTCAGCTCCTAAACCAGAACTTCTCGAAATGAAACAGCTTGAGAATAAAATGCAGAGTAGTAATGGCTGGTTAACTGTGATTTTATGCATCAAAATTAAAATCTAAATATTATCTTGACTTTACTAATGTACAACTCAAATGAAATATACTTCTATTACTTTAGAAGGAACCATCTAATCATCTTAATAAGTTAACATGAATTGAAATTAGAGTCAGAATAATCAAAAATAGAAAAAATATTTCTAAAATTGCACAAGCATATATTTTTTAAAGGATAGAATAATACAAGGGAAGTGCTTTCAAGAATACTTAGAGAGGGATGGAACTGGACTTTTAGCAGTAAACTTAATATAGTATATATATGTTGATATATATGTTGATACACACCTAAAACTTATGTAATGTTTTGATGCAAAGCTCTCTTGACTAAAAAGGGGAGAAATGAGGTATCATACTTCCAGACTTCAAAGTATATTATAAAGCTTTTTTAAAACGACTTAAAATATCAAGTGCTAAGGTCATACAGCAGAATAAAGAAGGGGATTTGCCCCATTATATATGAAAATATACATTAAAACCTATACTAATAAAGAGTATGAGTAAGAAAGATTAAGAAAAAATAAAAAATATAGAAATACTTGTATTTATGAAAATTATTCACCAAAATATCCTGGAACAAATTATTAGAATTGACATGAATACATTTTTAACTAAAATCTATATTTTACATTAGAGCCGTCTCTTTATGGTGTATATTACACGGCTTTTGACAAATATTTAATGACTAATACCTATACTTATAGTACCATACAGAATAATTTGGTACTACACCTATCTATAATCTCCTAAATCACCAGCAACCACTGATATATTCACTATGTCCGTAGTTGTCTTTTTCTCAGATACGTAAAGTTGGATCAATCATAGAGTACAAAACTTGTCCAGAAATTATTCTTTCAATTAGCAAGATATATTTAAGATCCCCCCATGCCTCCTTGGCTTGATAGTTCATTTCTTTTAATTACTGTATAAAAAAGAGTCCATTATCTGGATTTATCCACTCACTTACTGAAGTGTATCTTGTTTGCATCTAATTTTAAATAGAGCTACTATAACTATTTATATGCAGATTTTTCTGTAGATAAGTTTTTCAGCTCAGTTGAGTAAATACCAAGAATGTGATTATATGATAAGAGCATGTTGGTTTAACAAGAAACCACCTAAATGTCTTTCCAATTAGATTTACCATTTTGCAAATATATGTCCATCCATAATAAATTTATGTCCATCCATAATAAATAAGCTGTTACTCCACATCCTTTTCAGCATTGGTATCATCAGAATGCTGGGAAGTAGTATCTCATTATTGTTTTAATTTGTAATTCCCTGATAACATACTATGTTGAAGTTCTTTTAATGTATTTATTTTCTGTTTATTTTCTTCTGTAGATGTCTATTCAGTTTCTGTCCTTTTTTAACAACTGTGTTGTTTATTTTCTAGTTCAGTTTTTGAGTTTGTTTTATATTTTGGATGTCAGCCCTTTATTAGACATGTGTTTTTGCAGAAAAATTTCTCCAATTTTCTGACACTTTTCATCCTTTTCACATAACAGTGTGTTTTTCACAGAACAGTGGTTTTCAATTTTAATTAAGTCTCCACAATGTTATTGTTTTTTTTTCCCTTTCGTGTGTTGTTTTAGTGTTGTATCTATAGAATCATCACCTAACCCAAACTCACCTACATTTTCTCCTATGTTGTGGTTGTACATTTTACATTTACGTCTATGATCCATTTTGAGTCAATTTGTGAAGATATATATTTGTGTATGAATTATTTTTGCATGAATGACCAGTTGTTCCAGCACATTTGCTTAAAATCCTATTCTTTTTACATTGAATTGTTTTTGTTCCTTTGGTTAATTGATTATATTTGTATAGGTTTATTTCTGGATTCTCTATTCTGTTTCATTGATTACCTGTTCTTTGGCCATTAACACACTGCTTGGTTATTGTAACTTGACAGTTAAGTCTTGAAATCAAATAGTACCAGTCTTCAATTTGGAATTTGAACTTGCAGGAAGTGGAATTTGAATTCACAACTTTATGCAAGCATGACAAATGAATACAAGGAGCAATGATTCTGGTGCCTCAGACCCTGGACCACTCCTTTGCCAAGTTGTTTTTTTATCATGAATCGTGAGCTTTTTCAACTGATTTTTCTGCATCTAGTGAAATGATCATATAAGAGCTTACCCTTTATTCTTTATAATTACAAAATAGATTGATTTACATGTTATAATGTATAAATGTAGCCCACCTTTGCATTCAATGTATTGTTATTATTTTATATATTATTGAAATTGATTGGTTACTATTTGGATATAGTGACAAGAAAAAAAAGCGGGAGCTATATATTTCATTACAGATATTGCACACCAACCAAACTAGATAGTACATATTATCAATTACAGTTGCTTGAATCCCTTGATGCCAAACATATAGAGAGAAAAATTTCAACAAGAAAACATTTTAATTATATCATGTTTAGTGTATTGGTGATAGTCTAGCCAGACTTCTGCCTGCCTATTAATATACTTGTGTACACATACATTTTTGAGACAATATGTATGAGATGTATACATCTATATAAAAAATTTACATTAGAAAATTCTTGACTTTTTTAAAGAATATGCTAGCTAATGTGTAGTGTCATATAAATACACTATAACTTACTGAAATATAATTACTATACATTTATTTTATTACTAATATTATGACAATTAATAATAAAAATCCAGTTATCTTATGTTTATTAATTAATTATTATTATGATAAGAATCAGAGTGCTTGAAAAGGATATGGAAAAGTTTATTATTAAAAAGTAACTGTAGTTGGGCCTCCCTGGTGGCCTAGGGGTAAAGTCTCAGCATTATCACTGTTGTGGTCAGAGTTCGATATCTGGCCAAGGAGATAACCTGCACGGTGCAGCAGACCTCTCCCGTCTTGCTGGCTGCTCCCCTTAGCAGTGTATTTCAGTAAATTTACTTGTCTGCTCCCCACTCTGTCTCTGGTGAATCCTCCTTTCCCTGCATCTTTGGCCTATACCCCAGGCCTTCTACAAATAAATAAATAAATAAATAAACCTTAAAAAAATAAAGTAACTGTAGTTACCTCTATTTTTTTCTATTATTTAATATTGTTATTTTGTACTATAAATATAGTTTTATTTGTATCTACTTTTGAGAAAGTTTGATAGATCTCATATCATGAACTCTTATTATCATGCCCTCTTCCTTTACCCCCAAATTTTTCTTTCTTCATATAAAATACTCATATTTTCATATTTATGTATAGTGTTGCTTCTTGTTTATTTTTAAATGAAATCCATGCTAAGTTAGTGATTGTTTCTCAAATGTTTAATAATACTCCAATGTGAATAGCAAACTACATTTTATCTGCATTGACTTTTAATTTTTATTCTACGCTTTATTTTTTTATAATACCCTCTCAAACTAAAATATTTACTTCTATGTATTTTATTGTTGTGATTCTTATATTTAACTTTTTAATACATTTAAAATGTATTTTTATGCCTGGATTTAGAGAGTGAACCAACTTCTTTCTTTTATATGTGACTGTCCAGTTTTCCAAGTATCACTTTATTAAATAAAGAGACACTCCTTTTTGCCCTGCCCTTGCTCCTGATGTATTCAGTAGCTATCTATTTATTTTTCAGGGGTAGTCCACATTATTCTGCAATAATTTACTTGTGAATATGAGGCAGTGGAGAGCATGTTGTCTTCACTCTGCTGCCATATTGCCAGATATTATTATAAATTTTAAATTATGATTGTTATGTGCCTTGTTTTAAATTAGAGGCAGAGGCAAGAGAGAATGAATCAGTGGACATTCTTATTTTACTTGAGAGAGTTTTTAATTAAACATAGGAATTCATTGATACTTTGTTTTCCAATGTTTTGAGTATCACAGATGATAAATCTTAAAATTTTCTTTATGATTTTTTGCATTTAAAAAAATGAAAGATGTTAGAAAAGAGAAAAAATTACAGAGAAACATAAATAAATCTAGTAATTTAAAGATGCAATCATTAAAATAGTGTCTTATAAAGTAACCGTTCTGTAACTTCTTTTTTTAAGATTTATTTTATTTAGTTATGCATACAAGAACTGGGGTGTAGGCCAGAGGTGTGGGGTGGTGAGAGGATTCACCAAAGGGACAGTGGGGAGCAGAACAGGCATATCTACCGAAACACACTCCTGAGGGGAGCAGTAGGTGAGATGGGCGAGGTCTGCTGCGCCTTACGTGGGTCAGCTCTCTGACCAGGGATGGGTGGCTGGCAATAGCTTGATGTCGCTTAACCCCTGCACCATCAGGGAGATCCTACCTTTCTGCAACCTCTATCTTTGTTTCTCACTGTTACAAGAAAAAAAAAAAAAAAAGCAAAATACATGCCTACCTGAATAATAAATGCCTCCCTGAATTTTCTGTAATACTGTAGGATGTTGGAGTTAAAGCAATCTTAAATTGCATGACTTTGGAAATATCAAGTACCCAAATAATTCAGTTGTGACCTAATTTTCTTAAAGATACTACCGATCATTCATTATATTGCAGTGAAATAGATGCTATTTTTCTTTATTCTTTCTTTCCCTTAATGAGCTAAAGCTATTATACAAGCAGTTAATAATAGAACTCAGATCTATGTCAATCAGTGCTTCAAGTCTTTTAAATATGGCATATTTTTCTGAATTTAAATGACACATTTGTGCTAATTAGTGAAACCGCCTCATTTAAGTCACATGATGATGAACTAGAGTGGATCAACTCTGGAAAAGGTCAAGTTTCAAATAAAAGTACCCTAGCACTTTTAGTAGTATTTCTTTAAGGTCAGAGCTGCTCTTATTTCCTTCCAGAAATGTTTTCAATTCTATTAAAGGCTGAGCAAAATTTTCACCTAATCTATTTATATAGTATATATTGAAATCAATTCAAATTAAACTTTATTATTATATAAGCTTTAAAAGTAAAATAATAATTCAACTGAATGATTTTTATGCAACACAATGAATGAAGAAGCAATTAAATTCTATACTTTTTGCCTAAATACAACACAGAGAACAGGAGAAGGGGATCATGAGCTAAAATAAATATATAATGAAACTGTTTGCCCTGCTCTATTCCAGATGGGACTAGACCCAGGTTTCTAGCAGATCAGCACCTTCCACCTGGCCACTCTTACCAAACACCCTTAATTAAGAATTAGAGACTTTGTATGGTACAGATCCCATTTCTTTGGACAGTCTCAAACAGCCCTATTTCATTGACAGACATAGAAAGATGGTCATATAGATTTTGGATTTTCTAGGAACATCTAAAGTCTTTATTCCCATAGTTTCAAGAACTATATTTTATTATACAAAGAGGCAAAACACTTTCTACAAGTTATATTGTTGGAGATGGAAAGATGGAAGTAGGACAGAGAAACTGGTCACTTTAGAGGCTCTGTGAGTGAGTGTTGCCCAGCCTAGAAGAAAGGATCAAGCTCAGCAGTCACTAATCCTAGTAGAAGTGTTTTCATACTTCAAGGCTGAGGTGCAAACTCTGCAAGGCAACCTAGAATCATCACTCTATTTACACCATAAGGTAGCCACTGAATGGCTACTGTAACTTCAATTCAGTCTGGGTCATT
This sequence comes from Scalopus aquaticus, assembly GCA_004024925.1. Classification (NCBI taxonomy): domain Eukaryota; kingdom Metazoa; phylum Chordata; class Mammalia; order Eulipotyphla; family Talpidae; genus Scalopus; species Scalopus aquaticus. Next base: position 9,824 of record PVIJ01009515.1, on the reverse strand, counting down.
GAGAGGTTGTAAAAAAGGGCGCTTGAAACCCTGGGCTCCTGCGCAGGAGTAGACTATTCTCAGTTCAACAGACACATGCTGAAGCAGGAACTTCAGCAGATGCCTGGGTTACCCTACCTCATCTGGATAAGGTAAGACCCGCTGAGCTAAATGGATGTATTTCTTATCCACAAAGGAAAAACAAAACATAAATAACAAATAACAAAAACAAAAAGGGGATATTTATATGTAGTTGGGACAGCAAAACCAAGTCCTAGACCTAACATTGAATAAAAGACACATTTGTATCCACTAGAGCGCACACCCATATTCACATGGGAACAACTGGGATAGTGATATGCCCAAGGTGACATATATATGTCAGAAGAAAGGAAATGGAAAATAAAGAAAAAAAATATGTGCTCCATGGAGAGTCCTGGAAGCAGCCCAAATCCTATATCATGTCCTGTCAAGCTGTGAAGCAAACGGGCCCCAGCAGAGGCAACTTCAAGGCCTGGTCCCCATAAGCTGTGACTCTCAGAGCAAGCTAGAGGGACACTGGTTGAACAAATGGTCTCAGTCAGGAGTAGGTTTACTACACTTTGGTTAGTTGAGACCAGTGCAGGCTTCAACAGAGTTGACTCTAAGGATTTCATGCTAAATTGAACAAGAGGGGACACTAATAGAGGAACTTGTGGGTTGTGGTAGGGGACTCTGGTGCCAAGGCAAACAGCACAGGCAGAGACACTAGGGAGAGGGAAGCAGAGGTTATATGGAGGCACTCATCTTAGAAAGAGGGAAAAATCTTGTGGAGGATCTGGGGTGCTCCACACAGATTATGTCCACAGAGAAGATAATAGCAGAGCCGGCATTCTCATCTGCATATCCCTTTCCCACACTCTGGGAGTGGTATCTACTTTGTGGAGTGTACCAAAAGCATAAAGAATTGCATCCCAAACCCCAGAGAGGAGGTAGATCAGGGTGTCAGAAACATAAGTGAGTCCCATTCCGACTCATCCACACCAACATCTGGATCCCTCCAAGTCCTTACCCACTCTGCAGACTCATCAACTACAAAACAAATCTGAGTAGATACAGAGGCCAGGCATAGGCATAAATAAATATATAAAATATTTTTAAAAATAATTAAATAGGAAGAGATACTGATATATGAAAATTTCTCAATTTACATGGTCATCAGTTTACTGCACATTTTAGAAATGATAAAAAATAATTACAAACATAGAAGTAAACATTGTCCCTCTAAATTTTATCTATATAGAGATGATATATGAAAATGATCAATGCTGTTAAATGACCTACCATAACCACTTCAAAAACAAACTTGAAAGAAAGATATGATCATTCTGCAAAGATCTTTGGTCATAATTAAAGATATATATATTTTAATTTTTGGAAGTGGTAACCAGTGGGATTTATTTATTGGGATAGTGATGGTGGAGATTGGTGCCCTGTTCAGCAGCATTGGGAGGGCTATGGTATCTGTGCTGTGCTGAGATGTCTCCATGGTGCTCTCTTTGCTATTGTTGAGTATTGCTGGGAAACTGTTTCATTCATCCTCACTCAATGCTTTTACTAGGGAGATCAGGAATCATCTTCGATGAATTCTCTTTGTTGCCTGTAAGAATTCTAGTTCAGAAGTTGGTACTAGATTTATTTTTATTTATTTTTTTATTTATATCTTTTACATTATTGTATATTCCCCGTAGGTTACCCACCACCAATTCACCCGAGAACCATCACCATAGTCCCTTGCGTGCTTTTCTCCCCCATTTTGAACCCTTATCCCCCCTTCCATCACTGTATGTCTCTCATTTATGGTTGCCTGCTAGTTGTTTTGTTTTGTTTTGTTTTGTTATTTTCTCCTCCTGATCTCTTATTTGGTTCCCCTATATTCCTCCTATAAGTGAAACCATTTGATAATTTTCCTTTTTCCTTCTGGCTTATTTCGCTGAGTATGATCCCTTCTAGCTCCATCCATGTTACTGAGAATTGCACAAGTTTATCTTTTTTGATTGCTGAATAGCATTCCATTATGTATATGTACCACATCGTCTTGATCCAGCCATCTATTTTGGGGACTCTGCGTTGTTTCTATATCTTAGTTATTGTAAATAGTGCTTCAATAAACACGGGGGTGCATGTATCCTTTTGGATTAATGTTTTTGTGTCCTTTGGGTAGATTCCCAGAAGTGGTATTGCTGGGTTGTATGGAAGCTCCATTTTTAGTTGTTTGAGGAGCACCATGCAGATTTCCATAGTGGTTGGACCAGTTTGCACTCCCACCATCAGTGTAGGAGAGTTCTTTTTCTCCACATCCTTGCCAACATTTATTGTTGCCTGTTTTTTAATGTGTGCCATTCTCACTGGTGTAAAGTGATATCTCATTGTGGTTTTGATTTGCATTTCCCTGATTATAAGTGATGTTGAAAACTTTTTCATATACCTGTTGGCCATTTGCATTTCCTCTTGTTTTAACTGAGGACAATGTATATAGTAATAAATCTAGGATTATTTTTCTGGTTTGGTTTGTTCTAAGGTAGTTTGATTATAATTTATACTATAAATTGAAACTGATAGTTATAAAATGCTCTGACTCAACAGACAATTCATTTATTATTACCTATAATCACCTGGCACTGGAGACATTCATGGCAAGATTTTCAAGAACCTGATGTCCATTTCTGTAATGGATCAATGGCTTCTAATTGCACTGGAATGCTACAGGAAAAGAATGACAAACTTAAATTTCTACATTTTTTATTCAAGGCAGAGTCAGAAAATCGGGGATTTTCTATGACTGTGCTAAATGAATTTCTTATCACTTGCAGCCACAGGGCTGAAAGTGCAAAAGATAATAGTTAATATAAATCCTATGGTGACAATTCACAACATCAGTCAAACTGCAACTTTGCCAAATCTCTTATGTAAATATTAAAAATGAAAAGGACACCAAGAATTGGAATCAGAACTCATGGGAATATATGCATGATTTAAAGCAGTGGTTTTCAATTGGAGGTGTTTCCAGCCCCATATGGTTTCTATACCTTTTACTTGGGGTTACTACTGGCATGTTTCTCTTGGGTACCAGCGACATTAAATGTTCTAAAACCCTACACAAAGAATTGTCTCACCTTGAATGTCCTTAATATTACTATTGAAAGAATTAGCCTTGAGTCATAAGAACTTTCCAGTCTGAGTAACCATTCCCTGGCCTTTGAGCAGACGTGATTGCTGCAGCATAGTTTGAATACCCTTTAATAGCCCTATAAAATATTTACTTTGAAAAGTGAAACAGGGTTAGGTTTACCTTCATTATCAGGAAAAATAAAATAATTATTTATTTAAAAGTGTCAAAAATAGGTTATCTCAGACTTGGGATGTATCCTTCTTAGTCACTAACATCCCAGTATCCAGCTGCCTCTGCAGTCCCCATCTTTAGTGTCCTGTCACCATGCATAAGGTAGTGCCTTAAGCTCTTTTCCTGGTCCTGGTTCTAATTCTACTCAACAGGAGAGACAAAGGGTGAAGAAGAGCAAATGTCCCTCTCTTTAAAGAACTTTTCTGAGAGAACTTGCAACTCGCAATGCCTCTCATTGACATGACTTGGTCATGTGATAAGCCAAAACACAGAAGCGTTAATTAGGACATGTGGTTGTTCATCCAAAAATTGGGTTTGAGATTAATGTGGAAACGGAGATTAAATATAAATGCGGGGTCTCCCTGGTGGCACAATGGGTTAAGCACAGCACTATGAAGCTATCCAGAGCCATGGCAGCATGAGTTCTATCCTCCACCAGGGAGATTCCCACATGGCTCAGCAGACCTCTCCTGTCTCATCTGCTGTGCCCCTCAGCAATGTATTTCAGTAGATCCACCTGTTCTGCTCCCCACTCTGTCTCTGGTGAATCCTCTCATCACTCCACATCTCTGGCCTATACCCCAGTTCTTGTATGCATAAATAAATAAATCTTAAAATAAAAAAAAATAAAAATAAATATAATGTGGTAGCCCATTAACAACTTCGGCTGCATGAAAGTAATCTATTTTCCATGCTTCCTCCCAAGTTATCCTTGTTCATAAGGTTTAGGCACTAAACCAAATTCAATATGTTGCTAACTGACACCCAGTTACGACTTTAAGAAAATGTGTGAGGATGTACGTAAAACAGAGAAAAAATATTACTATATCTTACTGTAGTTATTAACATAGATTTGTTTAGCAGAAACTTTGGATTCAATATGCTAGCCGAGGTAGCTCAAGCAGTTGCTCCATTGGTAAACCAAAATATGTACTTCATAGTGGACTAGCCTTAACAAGTTTGAGAGGAAAGAAAATTTTTATACTAGACATAAAATAGTTCAAAAATTGATAGAGAAAAAAATTATGAAAATTTATTATGTGAAATGTATTTGGATTTTGAAACTGAGAATAATAATTTATAATGAAATTAGTACCTGCAATAAACTAAAAGATAATATTTTACAATAGTGAGACTACATTGGGCCTTTAAGAGTTTAAAATCTTTGGAAAGTGTTAGTGTGACTAAGTTTTATAAGAGAAGTATACAGGTAGAAGTTCCTAGTACTAAAGTGGACTCTATAATTTTAGAGAAAATGGAGAAATCCTGGGCTGACATAGGCCCAAGTCTGCTATTTAAATTGCAGACAGAATTATACATACTGTATAATGCAGCAGGAATAGAGTGGTATTAAGAATAGTAGGGTTAGGGCATCCCTGGTGGCTCAGTGGTTAAGTGCTGCACTGTGGAGCTGTCGCAGCGGTGACACAAGTTTGACACCAGCCGGGGAGATTCCCACATGGCGCAGCAGACATCTCCTGCCTCGCCCGCTGCTCCCCTCAGCAGTGTATTTTTGTTGATCTGCCTGTACTGCTCCCCACTCTGTTTCTGGTGAACCCTCTCACCGCCCCATGCCTCTGGCCTGTACTCCAGCTTGTATGCATAAATAAATAAATTTAAAAAAAGAATAGTAGGGTTAGTAAGTATAGAGATCACTGAAATAATGATTCACTATGAAATTTATAAGCTAAAATAGATGCAAAGCCAGTGAAGATCAAAGTGATTTGCATAAGCAAATATATTTCTTTCTAATGACAGAGATGTAACATTAATACCATAACAATAGAGTTTAGACTAAACATAAGGCCCTGATGAAGTTGAGAAAAGTCTTGCCATATATCATAATATATATGGTAAGTTTTTCTCTTAGCCAGCTTTTCATTACAACCTCTATCCTAACAGCAGCGTAAAGGGGAAATGGGAAAAGGGAAAGATCTATGCCATTGGAGGATGCTTGGACTCCATGTTTATTGCTTAAAGTATGAAGTTACAGTTGTGTGGTTTATCTGTTCAGTTACATGAATCCTGAGACTTAGCCCACTAAATTGGTGAAATATCATGTAACAGGCTACCTTTCCTCATGTATGTTATATAATGAGAAGTTTAGAAGGAGGAAAATCATAGAGCTATACTTCTGGGCACTGCATCTACATTTAGGCAAGAAAAAGAAGAGAGGGCAAAAGAAAAACGTGAACATTTTCTTTACAAAACTTTACAAGTTTTATTCAGAAAGTAAAGTCCTCTTGAGTTACTTCTGAGTCTCATTACCCAGGACTGTGTCACATAGTCACAGCTGCAGAATGACTAGGAACTTGAGTATAATGTGTCCAACCTTTAGGAGAAGTCAACATGACTGAATCAGGTTTGAATGGGTATTCAGGGAGAAAACCATCCTGTCTCTTGAGAAAAATGGATATTTATCAAATTTCATCCCATTCAGGATCTCAGGCCTATCTTGTATTATAATCCTAGTTTCTGATAATGTAATAAAATCAGATAAACCTAGGAATTTGTATTTACTCATTAGTAAATTATAGTAGGGTGTCTTGAGCTCCCCCTCCCTATCAAAATAATAAATCAAATATCATTATCACATTTTGGGGAAATCACCACCAAAGACTGAAAAAATTCAGGAGTGATGATTCCTAACTTATCACCATTTTTCCTGACTGACTTGTGCAGACAGAAGATTCATGAAAATGACATTTGATTAGCATAAGTTTAATCAGGTGATGAATCTAATTGCAGCTGATGTTCCAGATGGGGACTGTTTCCTGGAGCAAATCCCTACAGTTCAGATACCTAGTACGTAGTTACTGAGCTGCTTTTTTCCCCTCACTTCTAAACCAATTATCAGAAAAACACAGAACTTATTTGCTTTCACATGTTAGGGACAGCTGCACACACCTAGCGTCCCACAGCCAGGCTCTGCCAGTTCTTCATAGCTGATTCACAGTTTAGTCCACAGGAAACATAATTATCTCACCATCTCAAAGGCATCACCCTGAATCTACTTAAGTAATAAAATCATGCTCAGATAACCTGAATGGCAAAATGGGAAATGGAACTCTAGATGATTTTGTAAGACCTATGTCAAAGAAATGGCATTTATCACTTAAGAAAAGCTGATGACCCAGGGAACTAACCCTTTTCTTAGCCAATTTCACTCCATAAAGCAGATTCAAGTCACATATTTGGGAAGTGACCCCAGGAAATAGAAATGAGAGACTGGGGAGAGTAAAACAGGAAGAGAGAGAATGAAGTCTGTTAATCCCAAGTGAACATTCTGAATTGTGTAGAATGTACCACAGTACTGTCCACCTAAGGGATGGAAAGAGAATTTATTCATCAGCTCTATCTCCCACAACTCAAAGTTTGAAATTCTAAATTATGAATATGAATACATAAAACCTTAATGAATTTTAGAGGGTTCTATATTCCATTATTAGGGCTGCCCCAGCACAGGAAGTAAAATAGATATAGTACAGATGGACTTTCTCTGAAACTGTAAAATATACCTCAATGTTGTATATTTAAGCATATATTTAACATCGGCCAGCCCCAATTCGTTACCAGCTGTCTTTGGGGCATTAGTTCATCTGTACTACCAAATTGCATATGCATAAATGCCCTGTCTGTTGCTGATGGTTTCCCATGTTAATGCACCAGAATAGCCTGGGGAAAGAAGTAAGCTCTGTGCATTGCAACTGAGGAAAGGGAGTATTTGCTGCGGTTGGTTGCCAGAGCAGTGCCAGAAGCAAAAGGTAGGGTTAGAGAACGTGAGGTTATATAACTGAAGTTTTAGATAAACCCTCCAGAAAGCATTTGCCTTGTACGCTGACTCTAAGTATGAAGCATAATATTTGGTGAAACTGTCTGGGTTTTCAAGATAACAAACAACACATTTGAATCTGCTACTGCAACCCACTTCTGAATGACCAAATGGCTGCCAGTTTTGACTGGGTTCTTAACAAAAGAAGGCTCTCTGGTATGATTGGTATGACTAGACCACAGATGCAATGTTCTTGAAATATCTATGGCAGATTGTGATGCTGAATAATGACTCTTGCCAACCTCAGTAGAAAATTTATAGCAGATGTCTGTAAAGTTTAAAAGTACAGAATCTCTTCTTGAGTGATAGTTTTTGCCTTATTTTTGAACTCCAATAAATGCCTACAGAAGACCAGCATCAGTGAGAGAACAAATGAACTTGGAAGAGAACTGACAACTTGATAATTAATGTCTCTACAATGAGGTAAGACAGAGACCACTACAAAGTGTAGAAACGTCTGTGCAAAAGTCCCCATAGGAATAATATTGGGACATAGGGAGAGGCACTTGCCTATCTCCCACCTGAACACCTCTCCAGTTCTAGTCCACTGCAGCTAGGTGAGGGGTGAGTACATATTTACAGAAAGAACACTGAGTGCTGGGCAGGTACGGAGTTGATGCACCTGAGATGCTGGAAGATAGCATGACAGTAACAGGAAGTACCAGGCCTCACTGCAATTTACTGTGTCTACCTAAGGCTTAAGCCCATAGACCCTTGGGCACTCTGCTTTTGTCTAACCCCCAGTGGAAAGGTCCTACTGATAAAACCTATTGAGATCAGAGGTAGGCTAACACTGGCTGGTTAGCTGCAATTTGGGATGTGGAGACTGCTCGAACCTGCCTTGACCAGATTGTAATTACAGATCCCTCCTTCAGCTCAGGTGGCTGCCACACTGGAGGAGACTTACCCTTAGTAACCTACTGCAGCAACATCTATACCTCCAACAACTACAACACTCATCCCATATCTGGGTTCTTGGTTTACCACCCACAATAGTTCTTGAGCTCCAGTCATCCTCACTGGATATGAGGTTTCAAACAATACAACAATGCGAATGACACCATTTAACACCAATACTCTAAGTCAATATCTGCAACCTGCAAATCTAATGCAAAACCATCGAAGCAGGATTAGACAATAAAGCAGTCTAGATTATTTCCTGGAAATAATCACATCAAATAGAATGAAGAGAAAGAAAAATTTCACCCTAATTGATTGATCAAAATAAAACTGTGGGTATAAATCCCAAACCAACAGAATTAGCTGAACTATCAAAAGACTTCAGAGCAACAGTTTCAATGATACTTACTGAAATAGAAAGCAATGGATGAACAAAATAATAAATACAACAAGGATGGAGAAAGTATTAAACAATTTTAAAAAAATAGAAATAACAAATGCAATAGCTGAACTAACAAACACAGCAGAAGGGCTCAACAGCTTACCGAAGCTGTTACTAAAATCAGTGAGGGAAAATATGGTAGTAGAAAGCATTCAAAAAGACCAACAAAGAAAAAAAGAATTTTAATAAATGAAGACAACATAAGAGTCTTACGGTACAGCATCAAGAGGAACAACATTCCCATCGTAAAGTTTCCAGAAAGAAAAGAGAGCGAGAAAGGGATAAAAATTCTATTTGAAGAAATAATAGCAGAGAATTTACCCAAACTAGGGAGGAGACAAATTATACAGATCCAGGAAGCTCAAGAAGTTCCAAACAGAATAAACCCAAACAGAAGCATGCAAAAACACCTTACAGTTTAAAGCGCAATTTTTAAATATAAAGAGACAATTATAAAAGCAACTAGAAAGAAGTAAAAAGTTACATGTAAAGGAACCCCCACAACACTATCATCAGATTTCTCAGCAGAAACTTTACACTTCAGAAGGGAATGGCATGACATACTCAATTTGTTCAAAGAAAAAGATCTCAAAGAAGCTTGTAGCCCACTAGGCCAAAGCTCAGAACTTAAGGAGCAATAAAGACCTTTATATATATAACAGGTGAAGGAATTCATCTCTTTCAAGAAATACTAAATATAGTTCTTTACAATTAAAGGAAGCTTCACCTAGCAACAAGACTCCAAAAACATAAAATGTGGCTGTGGAGGGAAGGAGAGCAAGGTCAGGAGAGTAAAATCGGGGACCGATATAAGGAGCTCAATATTAACTTGCTTTCAATTTAAGATAGGTTATAAGTATAGAGCCCTATGTATAAATCACACAGTAACCTGAGAATAAAAATACCCATGAGAAACAAAGATAAAAATGGAATCCAAACACTACACATATTACACAAAAAGTAGTTTCAAAACACAAGAAAAGAGCACAATAGAAAAAACAACAAATAGTAAAAGGTCAATAAATACTTATACTAATATACTTAAGGTCAATAAATATTTAATATAAATACTTACATTAAATTACTTACATATAAGTAATTCCCATAAACATCAATGGCCTGAACTCATCAGTCAAAAGATATAGGGTGACTGGTTGAGTCATAAACCAAAATCCAGGAGTGAATCCAGGAGAGCCACTCAAAAAAAAAAAAAAAAAAAAAAAAAAAAAAAAAAAAAAAAAAAAAAAAAAAAAAAAAAAACAAAAAAAAAAAAAAAAAAAAAGAAAAAA